>JARKIC010002701.1:0-51400 GCA_029378375.1 Mycena olivaceomarginata | reverse complement strand
GAACTGATAAAAGGAATATCAAGCTCCTGTGGTGGGTCATTGCTGTGCAAGAGCTGTCGATACTGTTGAGAGTTTGGGCACCTATCAAGAGTACTTCAGGTGCAACCGGGAGATATGGCTTGTTGCATCATAGCGTAACTGGCAGCAGGTTAGCTGGTTCAACATACTGACTAGACAATGATTGTAAGTTGGCTACAGCACTGTATCAATGCAAATATGATACACACATGCAATGTGTTGGGTCTAAAATGACTTGACCAAGATCTTTTGCAATTAGGAGGATGTGGTAAGAAGCAGGTTAGTCGATATCACTGTTATCCATCAAGATACAATCAAGCAGCCACAAAGATCACATGATTTACCTATTTCTACAGCAAATTCAATTGTGAGTATAATAAAGCCTTTAATTAGTCCAGTTTGTTAGCTCAAATATTGACTTAGATTGTCTGCTTCTTGGGTCCTTTCATCAGATCTATCTGAATCCTGTCTATCTCTATCTTGATTTGGGCACTGGATAGCAAAGGGGACATCTCCCTCTGCCCGCAAATCTCCATCGGACCTGGCCCTATGCTAAGTCCTCTAAGAACATCATATCCCAAACTGAGTTGTCCTTGCACTACCTAGCTATAGGGCTTATCCTCACTTCCTGTCAGACTCGGTCAGACTTCTGTATGCATGTCTTGACATTTTATCACTAACTGTCATGAGGACTTGGCCGGATCAAAGAGAGGGGACCAACAGTACACTTGTATTGTACATGCAGCCTACACTATATCACAGATGGCAAAATAATAACAGGCATTGTGTGCACTGAAGACTGGTATATCATGTTTCAATCCATCAAGAAAACCAGGAATTAAGCCTTCTTCTCCTGCTGATCCTTGGGTCTTGTCCCCACCAAATATGGGGTACTCATAGATGCAGCGATAGGCTCAGAACTGGCCTGATGAGAGTAGATTAGAGACTCATGTGTTAATTAAGTGCAAAACCCATACCATGGCTGCAGAGGTCTGAAAGACCTCAACTGTCCTTGGTGATAATATGTGTGAGGGTTTCTTGGGCTGGAGCCCCGCCCGATCCTTGAGTACTGCACGGAGTAGACCAGGACCAAGACCTTTGCAGGTACTTTTTACCGGCATCAGGAATGCTGCCAAGGAACCCAGATACTTTCCTAGGACCATGATTCCACCCAAACCAATCAGTGTCCCAAAAAGTGTGTAGATGAGACGGTGTCGGAGCAGGGAATAGTAATAAGCTCTATCTGCTGCACAGGACATATAAATACCTTGGACAAATATGTTCTCTGATCCTTGCCGACCCAGACTGAAATTGAGTTTCCTCATACTGCTCTGATATCCCAGTCACAATAATATGGATGTCTTCTTGATATTGTGAAAGTGAGCCTAACAGATTTCTCAGCCAGTTTTTTTTCTCTTGATATCAGGTAAAGAACAATACCAAAGCTTGAACCATATCATCTATTGCTACTTTCAGCAGTGCTCAAATGAAGAATTCTATAACAAACTATTATGATCCAAGACTTGCAGAGCTGCAGGGTTTCCCAACTTGAAGATTGAAAACCTTTCCGGTCGCAGATCCAACCAGAATTGTGTTGGAGTTAGAGCCAATGAAGACCACTGGGAGTAGAACATTTGACTCGGGAGAAACCGAACAAATTGTTCTTGAAGTCATCTTCTGGGTTGTCATGATACCAGTCAATCCATCACAGAGATTGGTTGTAACCAGAATACGTGATGTAGCTGACAAGGCTGAGTTCCCACTATAATCTGATTAAAACCAGCCAATACATTGACAGTTCAAAAACCATAGGCGATCTGTATGGATAGCCCACTGTTGATCACCAGGTTTTTTCCGTACCATATGCACTAGAGAAGACCATTCATTACGATTTAAGACGAAAATGACCAGAATGAGCACATACAGGATTCCAGTATACAGATAGACACAACAACAAGAAGTTTCTTGGCAGTATGGAAATGAACGGATCTAATAATATCCATTTTTTCTAGCATTGCTTCTGGCTTTGAGATGGTTGTTTCATTGTTCCAGACAGCTGAACCATATTGGTTAAAATCAGATCTTGTTGAAACAAATTTTGATATATATACCACGGGAAGCTTGCTTGGCAATAAGAACTTCAGCATTGAAACCAACAGCATCAGGTTCCTGGGACCTGGAGGGCTAGACAGTGAATTGTTCCAGGTACACTGTGATCCCACTTCTTGTTGCTCTACCTTGAATCAGGATCTACTCCAATGGAAGAAGATAGTGCACCTTGATATCAATAGTATGAACTATCCCATTTTGAACCAGCAGTGATGACGTTGTCATTACCCTTGGCCATACAATTGCACGGATTGGAGATGTAGTTGGTACTGTTTATATTCTGTCCAACCCCGAGATTTGAAAATTATGATGTACCATCCTCCCCACCACTTGCGAGAACTTCCCATCAGGAGAACACAAGACAATTGATGCTGTCAGAGTGGGCAAGTAGCTGTTTGATCTTGGTGACACTGGAAAGGTAGGATTTGCAGACGACATGGTAGCAGAAGATTGAAGAAGATGGCACAGCATTGTGTGTAAATATGTACAAATCATGTACGTTGTGATCATGATATCAAGGATCTGGAATCAGATATAACCAAAGTAGAATATAGATCCCAGGCTCGATCTAGATCTAGATATATAATATAATGTCTACAATCCATCACCTTAGATCTGGATTCACCACCTGCATTTCATTCATCATCAGCATGGAATCTGAAGGACTAGATTTGTCTCCATTAAAAATGGATCTGCTACATTGTGTCCTTTGAATATCCTCCTTGGAATCCAAGTGCGATTTTATCCAAAAGCAACAGGTTAGTGTTTCATAGGAATCCATCTCTATCTCCCTCATAGATAGTGCAGAAACTATGTGATGTTCTTGGCCACAGGCGCAACAGAAACGTTTGAAGAGAATTGAGCTGATATCAATGAAGATAGCACTTGGGTTGACGATGAATGTTCGGTAAGACAGAAAGTCATAGCTTCAATATCTACTGACCTTGGGGAGCAGATAGCAAGGAGTAAAGGACCCACCATACCATCTATGTTTTTGGACTGTAAATGCCGCTGAAACGGCGTACATAAATGCGCGGCATCTAGGGCTAATTTTGCGATTTCCTATGACCAGTATTTATACAACGGGAAGCAACTAGCACTTCTGATGTTACTGGCATATCAGCTAGTACGCAGACCACTTGTTAGGTGATATAAAGGAGAGTCAGAGCGAGCCCTAACTGCTGACTGTAGCGCGAGGCTGCTCTAGTGTGACGCGCTAGCTGCTAGCTGAGTGTACAAACAACCAGGGATTAAACCACTGCCTATACATTCATGAGACATGACCTAGGAGACTCTAGTAGTCCAGAGATGACTTGGGACGGAGCTAGCGAGGGTCTAGCAGACGGATATCTACGATGGAGTACAGCTAGGGAGCTACGCCTTGAGCTAGGAAGCTCGGCGCGGTAACCGGTGGTACTATCTAATCTCTAGATAAGCAACTAGACGGCGCTAGGCGGAATAACCCTACTAGCGATCGGCTAGGGCTTTGACAAAGGCATACCACGACATACGAGATGAGGCAGCACGCGGCTAGTGCCCGATCTGGGCAGCTAGGGCGAAGGGGAATAGCCAGTCGGCTATTGGAACGGAGCTAGGGACGATCGCACAGCCTGTACCGATGTTCGGAGGGTGGATCGACGTTCTGACCAACGAGCTATGACCATTTGATGTCGGTCGCAACACTGCGTCGCCTAGATGTAATAGATCGACGCTCTGACAGAGTAGAGATGGACCTAGACCAACCGGCTACATCGCCGGTTGGTCCAGAAGGGGTACTCGGCATAGACGGAGGGCGAGGATCCATTGATATACCCACGGTTGAACACTAGCCGGTCAGCGAGGCTGACCTGGCGTATACCAAACCAGTCCCAAAACCAAACGGCAGTCGTCTCATTGGCTGACCCGTATTTCTTATCATCTAATATTGCTTATTGTATTATTCAGCTCGCTTTCACATGTAACTCACACCTAGTAGTATAAAAGGGAGCGCAGGACAGACTAGGGTCTAAGAACATTACGCCCCAGACTTTGGACGAAGCTGGTGCTAGTGGACTCAGGCTGCTAGTGGAGGTTGATACCGAACTTCACTTGTAGTAGTCTTTATATTGGAATCAGTAACTGTGGACTCTGGAAACATCGAGTGACTAAGTTGAGGATTTCGTGTTGTTGGTCCTAGACCTCCACATATAAACAAGGGTGTTCTCTTCGAGACCCAACTGCAGTTTGCGCTAGTGACTTTGCCTTCACCCCGGCACGACGGAAGCTCTGTCGTAGTGTGTTGGATCGCTTGCTAGGTGGATTGCGTGTTGGCTTGAGCCCACTAAGAAGAAGACGGACTAGGTGCCCCCACCTCTAGTTTGGCTATAACTTGTCAGTTACTTCGCCTTCACCCCGATATAGACGGAAGCTCTGTCGTAGTGTGTTGGGTCGCTAGCTGGACGCTTGTAGTGAACTAGTGCCGATAAAAGCGGAAAGGTTCCTGTTCTTGGTTAAGGAATAGGTCGGCGGTCAAGGAGAGTCTTGCCGTTTGAGGATTGAAGTCCATTTGTTGTTAGCCTCAGTAGTCTTTGGGGCTGCCCTTAGCGAGGATTTTCACAAACCTACATACTCTGCCCTGGTGTTCTCGACCTAGCGGTCCAGCCATCTTGTATCCACCCCATATAAAACACACCCCCGGACCATCCCTAGGTTCCTAGCAGTGTTGTTGTTGGCGGTTGCATATTGCTAGTACGTTGTAGAGTGTGTTGTTGGAAGCCTATAAATCAAACTTGTGTTTGTTCAAACCTGCTGGTCGCATACTACGGCCCGGACCCGAACTCACAAAGAGAAGCACTTAGATCTTTGGAGGTAGATTGGTTGTGGTTGGTTGTTTTGGGTGTTTGTTCGCAATACCTATCAATTAGCTATTCCTAGTCATATAAGAAGTGCACCGTTTCATCTGGAGCCCACCGCGAGGGTCCAGTTTGATTCAAACGCATAGTTTGGAAACACTAGGCCATACAAGTCGCTTAACAAAGCACTGTGTAATAGGTAACAGTCGAGCACGTACTCCTGTGACCTGATCTGTCGAACGTTCAAAGGACAAACCAGATCGAATCTGAACGGGTTGAATAAACCTGGTCAACGAAGTCTTCTAGAGCAGTACCATCTCTGGAAGCACGACCCAACTGTAACGACGGCGGAAAGATCAGCTAGAGGGCTTATACCCGAACCTGTCCTCTTGGCCCAAGCGTACAACAGATCGGTCGCGTACAACTAGAAATTCTAGCAAAAACAACGAGCTAGCTATTTCTACATCGGGAGCTCAGATCTCTGACGAGCAACCAAACCAAGGAAACGAAGAGTCGTTGCCGTTCCGCAGCGGATTTTTGTCCCCCTTGTCATCTCCAGAAGGAAACCTGGATCCGACGGGCAACAGCGCTTCGAAC
The DNA here is from genome assembly GCA_029378375.1 of Mycena olivaceomarginata. Classification (NCBI taxonomy): domain Eukaryota; kingdom Fungi; phylum Basidiomycota; class Agaricomycetes; order Agaricales; family Mycenaceae; genus Mycena; species Mycena olivaceomarginata. Next base: position 45,845 of record JARKIC010002701.1, on the reverse strand, counting down.
TCGCTAGCCAGTCAGAACGTAAACCCTGCGCCATTAACACCGGTACAGTCAACCTCTGAGACAGTAAACCCTGTTCAGAACCCCCTAGTGCAAACCGCGCTAAAACCAGTTGAAACTTTGGATAACAAACCATCTGCAATGGATCGCACTAAGCTACCCGCGACTTGGGGAAAGAACACCCTAAAGTTTGATGGAGAAGCGGATTCCCTACCGGGATATCTAGATGCCGTTGAAGATTTGATTGTGAAAACCGGGGCCACAACTGACGAGGATAAAAATGAAATTGCCATTCATTTCTGCGATCACAAAACGAAGCGAGAGTGGAAAGCGATACTCAATGAGTCGCCGGGCAGCTCTTGGCACGACTTCAGAGCTAGGATCCGCGAGAGCTACCCTGAGTTCAAGGAATTGGAAAAGGGATCTATCGGGGCCCTAGAGAAATTTGTTAAGAAGACCCACAAAAAGCCCATAAAAATGACGGATATTAGTGGCCTACAAAGCTACGTACGTCAGTTTCCGAGCGATGGTAGGGCAACTACTCGCGCCAACAATGCGGATCTCCAACCGAGATGCTACCAAGCACTTCCTAGCGGGGTTGTCCTCCGAGTTTTCACAAGCACTGCGCCAGCAGTTGCGGGCGACGCCTCGGGACGCGATGACTTCGTACAAGAAGGCCAAGTTGGAGTGGGAAAGTGTAGCCGCCAATCGGGATAAACCCTATGAGGCCCCTGAAGTGGATAACGATGACAGATATATCTGGACGGATGTGATTGAAGTAGCGACCACCTTGTGTGAGGAGGAAGCTGGCTCATATTATGAGTTAGAGCCTTATACAGAGGATAAAAAGAAAGCTGCGGTTATGTTGCAAGGAACGGAAGTGGATACCCACGAACTAGTAAAGCAACTGACAGAAAAAGTGGGCAAGTTAGAGGCCGGTCGTGCGAAGGACGACGCACAACTGAAAGAGGCGCTAGCTCGTGAAATAAAGGGCAGCCTTGAGGAAGTGCTGACGGGACACCTGGATAAATTTACAACGGATCAGCATAGGGAGATGCAAAAGATACAGATGGCACTGGACGCTCGTCCAGCGCCTCCTAGTCACACTGCACCGGCCCACACGTATCCTAATCCAGTCCCAGCTTTCGCTAGGAACCGTGCCGCACCTCCTAGGAACGATAATTGTTTCTATTGCTATAGGGGAGGACATTTCATTGATCAGTGCGAGGACCGAAAGGCCGACCTGGACAAAGGGATTATCACCTTAGCGGGAGGGAAACTAACGTTCTTCGATGGGAAAATAGTTCCTAGGGAACCGACGCACAAATCTCCTAGAGAGAAGGCGCATGACCATTATAACCGTCGGGCTGTTGGACAAAATTATAACGGCCACAACTACGATGAGATTATGGACATTTACTTCGGTACTGAGGAAGTCCCAGAATCTGGATCTGCAGGCCAGTCCGCGTTCGCGCAGACTAGGGCTTCGGGACCAGCGGAGAATGCCTCGGGTTTTCGCTGAATCCAAGGAAGGAGGCTAATCCACGGAGGAAGCCTCCTGAGGAATCGAAACGTGTGATACCCGGAAAGCGGCAGGTCGAAGTGGTAATTGAGAGGCAGGCAAAGAAGCCTGCAGGGAAGAAAGAGACGAGGGAACCGGCGAGTCGAGTGGAAACTAGGCCGCTAGAGGAACCCAAACGCCCAGCTAGGGTAACAGTGGAGGATGTCGAGGACTCGGAAGATGAGCGGGACCTAGTTCCACCTGGGAAGGCGGTCAGATTTGAACTGCCATTCAAGGATGTTGAGCCTTTAAGGGACCCGCCCACTCGAGAAGTTCTGCCTCGACGGCCGTCTGAAAACTCGACTAGCAGTGATAAGACCGAGTTTTAAACGACGAACCCGAGCACCTAGAAATACGGAGCTTGAAGACCAGGCCACTGAAGGTCTGTTAGGTTCGATTCGTGAGATCACGGTCCCAGTCAAGCTAGGAGACTTGATGGATAGCAATCCGAAGATACGAAAGGCGCTAGCTGTTGGCATATCCAAGTCCAGACGTCCGAATTTTGTGCAGAACACAGAAGGCCACGTACTGGCACCAAGGGTCCAAACCTTTGTGTCCCAGAGATTCTATGAGGAAAGTGATGAGTCCCTCTGACGAAACCGAGGACATTGAAGAAGAGTTTGGCTCGAACGTCAGGATGGAAAAGACCACGCTAGAGAAGCTAGGAGATGACGGCGAGGTGCTAGGGGTGTTGATGCTGGACACGTTCCCTGAGATTGTGACGTCCTCTACCCATGAGCTGGAAGAGGGTAGCATAATCATGCAGGATCCTGTGGCGCAGTATTTTGACTCGCTAAAGCAGGGGGAAAAACCGAAGGTCATTCGGATGCCCGTGGCTAACACATCAGCGGCCCTACGCTGTTTGTACCCAGTCCTAGGGGGAAAGCACATAGAGGCGCTCCTAGACTCGGGGTCGCAGATCTTGTCGATCAGCAAACGAGCTGCGGAAAAGAGGGGATTAGACTGGGATGTCTCCCGCTCGATTACCATGCAGTCTGCAAACAGTGAGACACACTCAACGCTAGGAATGGCGAAAAACGTACCGATAGGGTTCTCGAAAGGATTCCGTGTATACGCACAATTACACGTAGTCGCGGTAGCACCTTACGAACTCCTATTGGGGCGCCCCTTCGACATGCTAGTAGAAACCCTAGTGAAAAGCAAACGGAACGGCGATGTAGACATCACCTTAACGGACCCGTACTCAGGAAGGCTATTGACACTGCCGACCTATCCTAGGGGTCACATTTTGGATGTCGCAGCGCTAGATAACGAGGGAAACAAAGACGCAGAAGGAGCTAGTGGCGATCTGAAGGAGCCCCAGGATTTTAGAACTCTTCGATGAACTCAACGAGGAGGGAGAAGTAATGACTGCTTGGGACTACACAGAGAGCGGAGAGCTAGTATGCGTAGGGTATGGGATGCCTAAAGAGGGGCTAGAGGCGGTGCCTGATGATCGAAAGATCGCGTACTTGTGTGCGTCGCAGGGAGTTATTGCGGATGATAATGTCGCTTCTGAACTACTTGACCAATACTTGGGCAAGAAGGAAGTAGAAGAAGGCAGCAAGATCTGTTTATTTAATCAGGTCGAGCCGTCCAACAAACCGAAGACACCGAACCGTGAGAAAAGACCGTTTACGGCGGGCAAGATGTCCCGTAAAGTAAATGTCATGCATCAGCGGCTAGGAAAGTCGGAATGGCTTCATGAGCGAAAGGGAACTAGTCAGCTAGCTAGCGCACCGAAGGTGCCTTCAGTACCGCGACAGGTGTTGGTCCAAGAAGCGCTAGCGCCTCAGAAACCTACATCGGTAATGTTGGGAAAGAAGTACAAGCCGGTTGCGGAAAAGATAACGCCCATACTCGGTGAACTACCCGCGAAATTTCGTATAGAGAGAAAGATCATAGGGGATCCTCTAGCAAACATGCCTGTTCTAGAGACGCACCCGCCTGACTTCGCACCTAACGGTCGCTATACGGAAGAACGAATGAAAGTGGTTGATGAGACTCACAACACCGGGTTCCTAGAGCCTGAAGAAGTGAAGCTAGCTCACCACTTTGTTGGGGTACATAATGCGGACTTCGCTTGGGAAGAAGATGAAAGGGGACAGTTCAAACATGAACAGTTTCCCCCGGTGGAAATGCCGGTTGTCAAACACACACCTTGGGTGTGTCGTCAGATTCCCATTCCACCGGGACACTTTGAAGAGTTCTGCAAAAACATCAAGAGTAAAATTGATGCTGGAGTATACGAACCTTCAAACTCGTCTTACCGCTCACCCATATTCGCGGTAGTAAAGAAAGATGGAAAGTCACTGCGGATAGTGCACTCGCTGGAGAGGTTGAACGAAGTGACTATTCAACACTCAGGAGTTACGCCGGGGACAGAGCAGCTAGCAGAACACTTCGCGGGGAGAGCCTGCGGAGCCGCACTGGACATGTTTGTCGGGTATGACAACAGGGATTTAGCAGAAGGATCTAGGGACTATACGACCTTTCAGACGCCGTTCGGAGCGATGAGACTAGTTAAGTTGCCTATGGGCTGGACCAACTCAGTACCCATCTTCCATGACGACGTGACCTATGTCTTAAGGGAAGAGATACCCCATGTAACCATCCCATACATCGACGATGTACCAGTGCGTGGTCCTGCTACGCGTTATGAAACCCCAGATGGCGACTACGAGAGAATTCCAGAAAATCCAGGGATTAGACGGTTCGTTTGGGAACATTTCCAGAACTTGAACCGTGTGGTTACTAGGATGGCCCATGCGGGTGGAACTTTCTCTGGGAAGAAGTTGATCCTGTGTGCAGATGAGTTCACAGTGGTGGGACACATCTGCTCATACAGAGGACGGATCGCAGACCCAAAGAGGATTGAGGTCATCAATAACTGGGGACCATGCGCAAACTTTTCGCAAGTTAAAGCGTATCTAGGGACTGTAGGAGTATTGCGAAACTTCATTGAAAAATATGGCGATATTGTAGCGCCTATTAATGAGTTGACCAAGAAAGGCATAGTCTTTGACTGGAACCAGGCATGCGATGAAGCTCAAGCCAAAGTACGAGAAGCGTTGAAAGACTGCCCGGCTCTGAAACCATTAAATTATGAGTGGAATTCAGATATAGTGCTGCAAGTGGATACGTCGTGGCGAGCTATTGGTATCATCGTGTACCAACTAGACCCGGACGATCCTAAGAAAAAGTACTTCGCCAGGTTCGCGTCGATCACGCTAGGGAAGACAGAGGCTAACTACTCACAACCCAAGAGGGAATTGTACGGGTTGATGAGAGCCCTAGAGGCCATGTATTATTGGATCTTCGGCGCTAGGAAACTAGTAGTTGAGTCGGACGCGTTGTATATTAAGGGAATGCTGAAGAACCCTGGAATGGGACCGAATGCAACGATAAACAGATGGATTGAGAAGATCTTGATGTTTCACTTCAAGTTGAAGCATGTGCCAGGAGAACGATTCGCACCGGATGGTCTGTCTCGTAGAGATCCCCAACCAGGCGATGAAGTTTTTCCGAACTCAGAAGAAGGTTACGATCAGAACGTACCTCCGGAAGACCATGAGGATGTGGACACTAGCGGTCCACAGCCCTTGGAATTCGAAGAGTTCAAGCACTTGATAGACACTAGGGGTGGATACTTGCAGATTAGTGGAGCGGAAGCTAGCAGTATAGATGACTTCACCGACGAAACCTCGCTAGAAGCAGATCTAGAACGTGCTGTGCACTACACTCGCACTAGGGCCTATAAAGCAGAGGGATTGGCGGTACCGCAGTATATACAAATGCAAGAGCCCGTGATTCCTGGGCTTCCTGAGAAGTGGAACAAGGATAAAAAGGAACCGTACGAGGAAGCGCATCGTACGGAAGGCATGATGAAGCAGGATAAAAAGCTTCCGCTAGTTAAACTGTGGCTAGCGGATCCTTTAATTAGGCCTACAGGGATGAATGATGATCAGGAATATCGAGCCTTTATGCGGTACTCTTCACACTTCTTTTTGAAAGAGGGGAGGATGTATAGAAAAAATATTGGCACGGCGCATCAGCTAGTAGTTGACAAAGACCACCGCATGTATATGATGAGGGCTGCACATGATAGCCTAGGACATCGCGGCGCGTTTGCAACGAGAGAATTGATAGCCCTGAGATTCTGGTGGCCAGGATTTGAAGCAGACGTAGACTGGTATGTCAAGACATGTCACCTGTGTCAGACACGCCAGCATACGATGTTGAAAATCCCGCCAGTAGTCACTCATACCCCTAGCTTGTTCCAAGTAGTCCATATAGACGTCATGAACATGGGTGTCATGTCCAACAAGTGTAGCCTAGTGGTTGACGCTAGAGATTCGCTATCAACTTGGGTGGAAGGCAGACCCTTGACGAGAGACACGGCACAAGCGCTAGGACTATTCCTACTAGAAGACATCATCTGCCGCTGGGGTTGTCCGAAATTATTTGTAACGGATAATGCGCCTCAGTTTAAAGCAGCGGTAGCATGGTTGGAAGAGAAATATGGCATACCGAATATACAGGTGTCACCGTATAACTCTCAAGGCAATGGGAAGGTTGAAAACGGGCACTTTCCTATGAGGCAGTCCTTGTTCAAAGCAACGGGTGGAAATCCATCGAAATGGTTCTATTTCTTCCACCTGGTGTTATGGGCAGATAGGATTACGATCAGGAAGGGTCTAGGATGCTCCCCGTTCTTCATGGTAACTGGAGCGCACCCAATATTGCCTCTAGATATCGAAGAAGCCACCTGGCTAGTAGACTTACCAGGGAGACCGTTGACGGATGCGGAAGTTGTGGGATATCGAGCCCAGGCGCTAGCTAAACATGTATCGCATGTGGAAGCAATGAGAGCTAGGGTGGACCACGCTAAACGCATATCTGTACGAAAGTATGAGAGATACCACGAACACACTATTAAGAACTATGACTTTCAACCAGGAAGACTAGTCCTAGTGAGGTTCACGCAGTTCGAGAAGACTGTGAGCGGCAAAATGAAACCGAGATACCTAGGACCCATGGTAGTAATCAGACGAACCAAAGGGGGAGCGTATCTTGTGGCAGAAATGAACGGTGCGATGTTCCAAGAAAGGATAGCCGCGTTCCGCGTGATTCCTTACGAGGCTAGACATAGCATTCAAATTCCGGCCAAAATTCAGCGGTTCATAGATATCTCAGAAGAAACGCTAGCTGAGCTCGTGGATGACGACCCGATCACCTCTAGTTCAAAAGTATCTAAGAAATACAAAGGCAAAGACCTGTTGTTCGACAAAGTACGACTACGGGTAACACCAGAGGATTTCGAAGATTCTGAGACGTCTGAAGAAGAAGGCGAAGAGGAAGAGGAGTCGTTTGGCTTGGACGACGAACCCGAAGAACAGGGTCCTAGGAAGTCCAAGCGGGCACGATCCTAGCGAGTTTGCCTACATGATAACTTGGCGGCAAGACAAGCTAGGAGGTCGACTAGTTAGCTAGGAAGCAAGAGAGTCGGAAGGCAACGCACTTAGCAGTAGATGGGAAACGGAAGACTTGAAGGCCGCCGTGCCCAGGAGTCAACTGCTGCAAGCGAGCGACCACGATACCAGTGACGTTGGCACCGAACAAGAGACTCTTGAGTTCAGTGTGGAGCTCAAGGAGCTTGTCGATATCGGTCATAGACATGATACGGTCGTGGATGCGAGCGAAGTGAGTGTCGAAGTAGGTCCGACGCAGATGAGTGAACGCATCCCGGATGAACGGGGTCAGCTGATCTGGATGGTACTTGTCGCGACCGAAAGGTTGCACTAGGACTAGTCAGAAGGGTGGAATAACCCACTAGCTGTGAACGTACCGATGGGATAAGTGCGTAGCTGTGCATAGAAGCTGGTCTCGTTGAGCCCAAGGCAGTCCTCGATCGAGCGACGCTCGCAATAGTGACAGCCACGACCAAACGAGTACCAGATGCACGGAAGACCAGCACGAACGCAGTGACGACAGGCAGCCTCGGGCTAGCGCGAATTAGTTAGCACGGGCCTAGTCCTGGCTAGTACTGAAACGAACGCACCCGATTGTCCTCTAGCATAGCTAGAGTAAACTGTTCGAGCTCGTTCGTAGGGAAAGGCGCCATTTTTGGGTAGCTGAAGGAGGGAAAAGAAGAAGGAACTGAGCGTCCTAGGAAAATTTTACGAGCTTGAAATACGATTGAGGAATGCCGATCCTAGTAGATCGAGATCTAGATCATCAATAGTCGCCCGATCTACCACGTTAAAAAGTCTATGTTGACAGATGACGAGATAGATGGGATCGACGGCGGCTCATGAAAGTTCCTAGGAACGTGAAAACGGAAGCATGGACCATTAAAAAGTACTGTTGAGAGTACAGGACGACTAGTTGAATAGGCGATGGTAGAATAAGCTAGGCACGATATCGAGGCTACTAGCTAGGGACCTTTAAGCTTCGGGCGACTATAAAAAGCGCTTAAACAGAAGTCGAAAAAAGACCTAGTAGCAAGCACGTACCGCTCCGGCGCAACTTTCGTCGTCGGCCATCTCGGCGTCCTGGTCGATCTCCATGCGAAGATGGGTTAGCTCCTTTTCCAGGTACCCGTGCATGGTGAAGAAGTGGCGCAGGCTGTAGCCACAAACATACAACTGGCGACGAAGGAAACGCTCGCGCAGTTTGGCGGACTCAGCATCACGGCTATCCAGGTCGGTAGCGACTAGGATGGCTTCGGTCTGATCAAGTATGCCTAGACTGAGGTCGGTAGTAAGGCCTAGGGAACGGTTGAGTTTCCTAGGACCGGAAATCCACGATGAGAAACGTACTAGGGATGGCGTAGTCCTGCTCAGGCGTCCGTGTTGTGAGCATGGCGTGAGCTGCGGCGGCGTTTCCTAGAAACGGGAGCGGGGGTTTCGACGATTTCGGCTTCGGCCTTCTGAATTGGTTGAAACAGCGTCGGGGTGTAGCGGAATAAATAACGCACATCGGCGGCAGCCTTCGCTTCAGCCTGTGTAAAATCGAGGATCAGGCCAGGGACTTGCGAGAACGCTAGCAAGACAACCTTGCGTTTACGTTTAGCCTCTTTGGCTTCCTTGACTTCCTCGGCTTTCTCAGTCGAAGAGGATTTCTGGGCGAAGCTGTCAGAAAGCTCCTAGGGGAACTAGGAAGGAGAAATCCTACCTTGGGCGGTGGAAGAATCGTGATAGGGTCATCTAGGATGATAACCTCGCGTTTCTTGTAATCTGCACGGGCGGCAGTATCCTTGGCTTCTTTGTCGCGGATTTCCCGCGCCTTGGCCTTGAGACTACAGTCAGCCTCGGCATGAACGTCGCTCCCGCAAAAGAGACAGACTGATGGCTAAGAGATAAATGAGAGCTAGCGCGATTTGGGATCAAGCTAGAAATACCTTGTCTACGTTGGCAGTGTCGCTAGACGGTGCGGGCTTGGTCTTGGAGAAATGGAGGCCACTAGGAACGGTGCCAGACCCAGCGCGAGACTCTGGAACAGACCCAGAAGAGCTAGCGTTGTTGACGGCTAGATCCACTTCCATCTGAAGGTGTTTGAGAGAATAAATCAACGATCGAAGCTCTAGAAATACCTCAGCGTCAGTAAGACTCTCCAAGTCTGGCAACCCGTCGAACGCACTCTCGCCCTCGGATTCGTCAACTGTGGCGCTAGACTTATAAGCCTAGGAACAGTTAGCACGAGAGAAACGATACGAGTGTAAGAAATTACCTTGCCGGTTCTCTTGAGGCGACGTTCCTCACGTTTAGCATTCTGGGCCTCGCGAGCAGCTTCGAAAGAAGTCAACATGTTTTGAATACCGGACATGTGGGAGACGGGCAGTCGAAACTTTTGCTCGCGGACGGCTAGGTTGACTAGTTCACGAAGACGGTACAAGCCTTCCTTGACGAGCTTGCGGTCCTTGTGCAGCAAGCTTTCTTTATACGGCACGAAGCCGTGCTAGCGCAAATATGAATGAGCTAGGAAGGAATACTTGAGAACTAGGACGTACGGCGCGGTCAATGGCAGCATTGAGCGTAACATGCTTCGAGTTATGGACAGAGCGGGGATATCCATAACACCCTCATAATCCTGAAGGGCAGTAAGGAAAGAGGACCCAGCAGTCTGCAAGGCAGATTCAGGGGGAGCAGGAGCCATAGAGAAATAGAGCGGGGGGATTTCTGACGATGGTTGGAAAAACCCTAGGACGTTTTTATAGCACAAGGATGAAAAATCCTGAAGGCTAGGAAAAAATATCCATGGCGGACCGAAAGGGATTCCTAGCTATGTTTAGGCGACGCCTAGCTACTTCGTACACAAGATTTCGTCAACCGGGGACGGTTGATATTTCTAGTGAGGGGGAGAGGGCTGAAGCGAGAACATTGCTAGTATGACATTAGTCGAGATCCACGGAGCTAGTACGAATTCCACAAGCCTAGGATGACATTTGTCAAGAGACTTAAGTCAGACAAGAGAATTTTGCGAAATTTCGGAGCTAGCGTCGGTTACAGAAGGCTAGATTGACGCGTACATCAAAGCGCGGTCCTAGTTTGGAAGATTAAAGTACAGCCGTATTGATGATGGAAGCCTAGGCATCAGTCAAGCACGCGTGACCGAGGATCTTAGAATTGTCGGTCCGTCAGCTAGCTAGACAAATCTAGGATTTCAAACGATCGAAAACGCGCTAGGATCTTCAGAAGAACAGGATTATCCATCTAGCACCCAAAAGAAGATAGATTTGATGAAACTAGCACACATGGGCGTGTACAACTACGAGCTAGGGATTGCTAAAATGTGATGGCATGCGAAACAATGTGGTTTCCTGTGATGAAGACCCAATAATAGACCTAGCTCTATTCCTAGGAAGAAAGCAACGTTGGATTATGAGTCTAGATACAGCTAGGACAATCAACGAGTACTACTAGTGAGAAACTTAGTATCGTTGAATAAAAACTGTCCCAGTGATCGGATCACGGATGACTAATATTGATGACACACGCCTAGGCGGAAAAATCGCTAAGTCGAACTTCGAGTTCACTTAAGGAAGTCGCTAGAGATCACACAATAAAAATCCAAGAAATTCGAGTGTTCATTCTAGCTACTACAAGGTAGTCTAGGAACACAGACGGACGCTAGCGAATATGGTAAATGTACAAGGGCACTTTGGCCCGACGCGTAGTGGATGGTTTTCAAGAAAGAGTCCTGGGCACGAAGCCCGCGCAGTACACGAATACGAAACCCGTCAGCCCGACGCCGCATGCGACCCCTCCCCACCGACGACTCCTTCCATGGGCTGGACGTCTCCCGGGACTCGCTTGTGAACCGGAGTCGGCGTGAAGAACTTGCGGATGGAGGGTTGACGCGATCCAACGGGGGTGTGCGGGGCAACGGGATTGCCAGCGGACGATGTGGCGACAGGACGCGGAGGCGAGGCAGGAGCCTCGGGCATGGTGGCGATCGGTGGGACGTCGTCGAAGCGGACATGCGAGGAACCCTGCACAGACGAAGACGGGGGTTCCTGTTGAGGAACCGCAGGCTTGGCGTCTGGTGAGGGAGCGCGAGCGATGTCCGTGAGGGACGCGCCGGATGGGTCCGCAAAGATCCCATGAGAAAGACCTTGAACACCCGGGACTTGGTGAAGGTCGCTGGGGATGTCGACATGGTCGGGGTTGGAACGAGTGAAGTAGTGGAGCGCCGGCTTTCCAGCAGGAGGCGCAGAGCGAGGGTGGTCTTGTTGGTACAAGAGCTCCAGCTCGGCGGCCGACGCATGCTGCAACGAGCGTGCCTCCAAGTCGTTCAACAACTGGATGTCGTCGGGGTCTTCAAACATCTCCTCGAGGTGCGCCTCAGGCAGGAGCTCGCGCTGGCGACGGAACAAAACCACGACCTCTGTGCACAACCGATCGTAGTTGTGGGCCGCACGAGCCAACCAGAGGAAGTGTTCGTTGAGATCGCGGCGAGCTTGCACTGCCGACAAGACCGCCGAGCTGAGGGCTGGAAGAAGACTTAGCAAAAATAGAAACGAGAAAGAAAAAGGAAGACGTACCACCGCCTCCGAGACTGACCAAGGGGCGTAAAAACTCCAGCGTGCGATGGAAGTCCATGGGGCTGCGCTTGAAGGAACAAGCTTGGTTCCCGTTCGAGCAGTGGTCGCAGGGAGTACCGAAGCCATCGCGCGCGCAGGTCTTCCCCCGGGCAATGCAAGTCGCGCAAGCGATAGAGCATCGGTGTGGCAAAGCAGGAGTGGTGAACTCCACGACAGAGTCGTGCGGCACGACCTCCAGCCCGAGCGGGGCGTCTAGGAGAGGTGTCAGCTAGCACTAAGAGACCAAAGAGACTGAACGTACCAACGTGGCGAGGGTTAGGCTTATCCCGCTCGCCAGCAGGAGGGTTCGCCTCGGCGCGCGTTTTGGCTGACTTGCGCGAGGGTTGCGGCGAGTGGGCACGGCCGCGCTAGGGAGAATAAGAGGATAGACGAGGCGAGAGGAAAGAAGCGAACCTTCGTCGAAGGCTTCTCGAGCTCTGTGAAGTCCACAGAAGGAGGACGTCCTTGAGAGGACAAAGAGTAGGCCGGGCGATTGTCCGCGGTAGTCTTACTGGACGAGGCGCGGGCCTCGTCGTCGAAGAGCTTCGCGGCGGGAGGCGTCGTAGGCCGGGCGCCGCGATAGGCACCTTTAGGCTTGGGGCGGTCCTGCTTCGCGGGAGTCTTGAGGGTCTTGCTGCTGGAGCCATCTTCCTTCTTGACGAAGATGGTCCCAGGCTTGGACGTGGAAGCACCGGGCAACGAAGGAGCGCCCTCGGGCTTCGTCGTAGACGAAGGAGCCGTTTGGGTCTTTTGAGTAGGACGCGCTGAGGACCCGGTGCGCAGGGCGCCGGACTCGTTCTCGGACGCGTTCCCCTCAGCTTCCCCCTCTTTACCCACCTCCCGGTCCGCCTCCTCCTCCTCGTCGTCGGAATCGGATAAGGTGTAGGCCACCGGCACGAGCTCGACGTGTGGGATCTGGAAGTCAGAACTAAAGGCGGAGGTGTTTTCGCCATAAGTGGACCGCTGTGGAAGACGTTAATGCACCGTACAAGTCATTAAAGACGGACGTACCACGAAGGCTCGACGAGCCTTACTGGGCCGAACGTCAAGCAGAGGCGTGCAGTAAAAAGCGTCGACTGGGTACGGGTCGTCCTCGGTAGGGGCCACGGAAGGCTGGGCAGAAAACGCGCTGGGGAACCGTTGCGAAAGCGGGGCGGCGGCTGTCGAGACAGACCACAGAAAGCGGTCCTGTTCAGCAGTGGTCTCGGGGAAGCGGGTTCGGAAGTCTCGCTGAGCGAGCAATGATTGAGAAATATGCAAAGAGAGGGACTAAGCACCTACGAAGTAAGGTGCGGCGTTGCGCAGGATGGTTATAAGCAGCCGTTCCTCCATCTGAGCAGCTTCGGTCGCGTCGAACAAGCGGCACAACTGGCGACAGTCGTAGTTGTCGAAGTTGAGCCAGGTCAGCGCGCCGGGCGCCGTAGCCAGAATGGTGCGACCAGGAACGAGGCATTTAGGGAGACTGTCGTCCGCCACCGTGGAAGCGGGGCTGGTCGCCTTCTTTTTCGAGCGAGTCTTGGACTTGGCCATGGAGTCAGAGTCGGGAGTTGGCGAGCGTTGTCTGGCAGCACTGCGAGTGCGCGGTGACATGCGCGACGAAAAGAGTTAAGGCGCGCAAGGCGAGTCGGGTACGCGGTCGGATGAGAACGAGAGGCAAAAGTTGAGTGGGAAAATGAAAATTTTCACCGCACCTTAACGCCCGGTTTTCCCCGAGTACTGAAACGCGCGGCAGGCGACGGCTTGAGCTGCGGGCGGCGAACTCGAGGTCCTAGAATAAAGGCAGAACATTAGTAGTGGAAGTCTCCTAAAAGGAAGCACGGACACGGACTAAGCCTTATAAGGAAATAGTAAACCTTATTAGAGTTGGCACGGCCTCGGACTTTAAGAAAGTGGACGAGCAACCCTAGGAATGTTGAGCAGAGTACTAGGCGAGCTAGGAACGGGTCAGAGTGAAGTAGAAGACAGGGGCAGTATGAGACGACACTCCTAGTGACGTCTCCTGTACCGGCTATTACTGAACAATGATCGGCGTTCATTATTGCAGATCTGTGGGTCCTAGGATGTCAAAATTAGGATCTAGATCAGATGTGCGTTTGGGGATTCGAGCTAGCTAGGACACGAGACATAACTCGAGAGACGAGAATGGGTCCTAGGGGTTGGATCATTGAATGGCGTCAAATAACATGGGCACAAAAATATTTATAACGTTCTGGCGGAGATATCATCCGAAGGACCACTAGACATTGCAAAGTGAATGGCACTGCGCAACGACCGGGGACGGTCGAGATTTAGTGAAGGGGAGATGAAACGGCGTAACATAAATGCGCGGCATCTAGGGCTAATTTTGCGATTTCCTATGACCAGTATTTATACAACGGGAAGCAACTAGCACTTCTGATGTTACTGGCATATCAGCTAGTACGCAGACCACTTGTTAGGTGATATAAAGGAGAGTCAGAGCGAGCCCTAACTGCTGACTGTAGCGCGAGGCTGCTCTAGTGTGACGCGCTAGCTGCTAGCTGAGTGTACAAACAACCAGGGATTAAACCACTGCCTATACATTCATGAGACATGACCTAGGAGACTCTAGTAGTCCAGAGATGACTTGGGACGGAGCTAGCGAGGGTCTAGCAGACGGATATCTACGATGGACGTACAGCTAGGGAGCTACGCCTTGAGCTAGGAAGCTCGGCGCGGTAACCGGTGGTACTATCTAATCTCTAGATAAGCAACTAGACGGCGCTAGGCGGAATAACCCTACTAGCGATCGGCTAGGGCTTTGACAAAGGCATACCACGACATACGAGATGAGGCAGCACGCGGCTAGTGCCCGATCTGGGCAGCTAGGGCGAAGGGGAATAGCCAGTCGGCTATTGGAACGGAGCTAGGGACGATCGCACAGCCTGTACCGATGTTCGGAGGGTGGATCGACGTTCTGACCAACGAGCTATGACCATTTGATGTCGGTCGCAACACTGCGTCGCCTAGATGTAATAGATCGACGCTCTGACAGAGTAGAGATGACCTAGACCACCGGCTACATCGCCGGTTGGTCCAGAAGGGGTACTCGGCATAGACGGAGGGCTGAGGATCCATTGATATACCCACGGTTGAACACTAGCCGGTCAGCGAGGCTGACCTGGCATATACCAAACCAGTCCCAAAACCAAACGGCAGTCGTCTCATTGGCTGACCGTATTTCTTATCATCTAATATTGCTTATTGTATTATTCAGCTCGCTTTCACATGTAACTCACACCTAGTAGTATAAAAGGGAGCGCAGGACAGACTAGGGTCTAAGAACATTACGCCCCAGACTTTGGACGAAGCTGGTGCTAGTGGACTCAGGCTGCTAGTGGAGGTTGATACCGAACTTCACTTGTAGTAGTCTTTATATTGGAATCAGTAACTGTGGACTCTGGAAACATCGAGTGACTAAGTTGAGGATTTCGTGTTGTTGGTCCTAGACCTCCACATATAAAACAAGGGTGTTCTCTTCGAGACCCAACTGCAGTTTGCGCTAGTGACTTTGCCTTCACCCCGGCACGACGGAAGCTCTGTCGTAGTGTGTTGGATCGCTTGCTAGGTGGATTGTGTGTTGGCTTGAGCCCACTAAGAAGAAGACGGACTAGGTGCCCCCACCTCTAGTTTGGCTATAACTTGTCAGTTACTTCGCCTTCACCCCGATATAGACGGAAGCTCTGTCGTAGTGTGTTGGGTCGCTAGCTGGACGCTTGTAGTGAACTAGTGCCGATAAAAGCGGAAAGGTTCCTGTTCTTGGTTAAGGAATAGGTCGGCGGTCAAGGAGAGTCTTGCCGTTTGAGGATTGAAGTCCATTTGTTGTTAGCCTCAGTAGTCTTTGGGGCTGCCCTTAGCGAGGATTTTCACAAACCTACATACTCTGCCCTGGTGTTCTCGACCTAGCGGTCCAGCCATCTTGTATCCACCCCATATAAAACACACCCCCCGGACCATCCCTAGGTTCCTAGCAGTGTTGTTGTTGGCGGTTGCATATTGCTAGTACGTTGTAGAGTGTGTTGTTGGAAGCCTATAAATCAAACTTGTGTTTGTTCAAACCTGCTGGTCGCATACTACGGCCCGGACCCGAACTCACAAAGAGAAGCACTTAGATCTTTGGAGGTAGATTGGTTGTGGTTGGTTGTTTTGGGTGTTTGTTCGCAATACCTATCAATTAGCTATTCCTAGTCATATAAGAAGTGCACCGTTTCAACGGGTTATCACGCAATCACGTTTTTCTATATTTTTCTCTCAATGAATGCCACCAAGCCCAAGAAACGAGGCTCTCCCAGCATTTTCCAAGGCCAGCGCGCATTTTTCTTGGAGAAATGGACCGACGAATACGCCGAGGCCTCACGGAAAAAATCTACACCCAAGCTGTGGTTTCGGATATTCCCCCAGTACTGGCAAAATTTTAACTGGCGCCTGCCCCTCAACAAAGAGCCGAGCACACCAATTGAGGTGGACGTCAGCGAGGATTGGGTTGCTCCGGTCGTGCCGCAGGAAGTCTTGACGGCCGAGGAGGAGAGTGACAAGAAGAAGGTCATGGAGAGCACGCAGAAGGTATGTACAATTTCGACGCGTCTTTTTGAAAATTACTGACCTTGGGCACGTTATTTTTCTTTCAGCAAATGAAAGGCTGGTTCAATCATCGTAGAACGGCTATCGGTCTGGCTGGGAATCCGTGGAGCCCGTTTTTGAAGCAGCTGTGTCGTCCGACAGGGCCGGCGCCGAAACGCAGCACCAACTTCCAATTCTACATGACACACAAAGATTACTGCGGCAAGGTGGCCAATGTTTTCGCTGAGAAGCATCCGAACACGCCCAAGGACCAGCGTCTCGCCGTCATGTGTAAAGTCTCGCAGGAGTTGTTAGCGGGTGAAACCGAGGAGGTGAAGGCGCGGCTTTTGGAGGAGGCGAAGGCAGAACACGAGGAGTTACTGGAGGCACACAGGCTGGGGCAGGAAGGGCTGTCGTCGCCGAGCGAGCAAGAGCGTGAGATGTAAGTGATCTTGTCAAGCGCGCCGTGATTGCTTGCTGACAGAGAAGCGCTCGCAGCATTCGAGAACGCTTCTCCGCGGCGGTGACCCCGCTGTTATCCGCGCTTTCGGATTACACGGGTTACACGTTGACCCTTTTGGCGGGGCGGGTTTCGACAGAACCGAAGGTAGACGTGCAAGTCCTCGGGTGTGTAAATTTTCCATACCATTCGGGATCGCTGACTGACGGCAATCGTAGGCTAAACGCGGGGAAGACGGGAGGACAGCGGGGGAAGACGTTTCCAGACTGGGACAGCAAGCTCTACGCGTCTACGCTGCAGTGCTTTTCGCGTTTTGTTTGGGCGGCACGTAAGTCAATTGTAATGTTTCTTGTGGGAGAACATGGCACCTGACAAAATATCTTTATTGGTGTAGATGAAAGTGAGAAGGGCGCAGATGGACCCGAGCCACCGATCGCTCAAGTTCCCGCGCCCATCGCTGCAGCGTCGGCAGCTGGGGAATCGCCATCCAACGTGCCATCTCCAGCGACACCGTCGCTCCCCTCCACCCCACTGCCTCCAGCGTCCGCCGACAACATGGACGTCGATCCCACCGTCAACGACCGTCCCGCGGAGGAGGAGGAGGAGGAGGAGGAGGAGGACGACTATTTCAAAGGCCTCCTCGTGCACTCTCCTTTGCACCGTGCTGCGATTGCGACCGGGGACCCGCGCGCGGAAGCGTGGCGTTTCGAGCGCATGAGCGAGTACATGCTCGTGCGCGAGAACAACATCGCGAAGCATAAGGAGATGATCAAGGCGCTGGGGCTGGATAAGACCTTCGAGGAGCTGACGGGGTTGCCGCCAAAGAAGGCGCAGGGCAAACGGAAGTGGACAGGGAAGAAGGGGGGCGGGAGGTTAAAACGGCAGCGCGAGGAGGCGCACACGAGCGAGGGGGAAGGGGACGACGAGGAGAACGAGGAAGAGGACGAGGACGACGAGGGCGACGACGGGGACGACAACAAGCCGCCGGCGCGTCGTGAGCCACGCGCGCAGCGCACAAAACCCGCCGCAAAGGGGCCTGCTCCGAAGGAATGGATCTTGAAGGCCAGAAAGGCGCTGGAGGTGAATGACTTCGGCACCAGCTGGTCCGAGCTCGTGGGGGTGTGGTATTCGCGAGAGGAATCGAAGGGTTTTGTCGCACTGGTAAGCCATTTGCGTTCGGCTATTGAATTAGGGTTGATTTGGAGCTTGCCAGACTAAAGGACACCCAGCGAAACTGCGCCCCGCGCAGGTTGGAGCATGGGTGCAGAGAGCGAGAACCGGGACCCCCACCATTCCAGACGTGGAGCGATTCGCCGCGGCATGGGCGGCCTGGTGGCAAGACATCAACCCCGCGTGGAGGAAGACGACGCTGCCCATGCCGAGGACAGAGGCTGGGCCGTGGACGTCGATGGATTACCCGGGGCCGAATGGGTTTTTAAATGTGCTGATGTGTCTGATGTGGTGGAGGGAGAGGGTGGAGAATGCGCCGGGAGCGTGGAAGGAGGCGGTGGAGGATGTAACGTGGGTCCTCAAGAGGATGAATGGGTAGGTGGCTTTTTTTCCATAAAGAGCCGGGTTCTGAAAGAGAAGAATTAATTAGGGATACTGGCGACGTGGCAGCTGCCAGATCTGGCACCCCCACGGCTACGGCTACCGCGCCATCGAATCTGTCGCCCCCTGCTACCCTGCCGCCCGCCGCTACCCTGCCGCCCGCTGCTACCCCTACCGCACCGACGAACGCGCTGCCCACCGCTACCGCCACCGCACCGCCGAACGCGCTGCCCGCTTCTACCGCATTGCCGAACGTGCCGCCGAACGCACCGCCCGCTTCTACCGCATTACCGAACGCGCCCCCCTGCTGCTACCGCGTCGCCGAACCCGGCCCCTGGTACAATCAGGCAGCCAATCCAGCCCGACGCTGCTACCGCGCCGCCGCCAGCACCACCCTCCGCTAACGCGCCACCAGATGATGCTGAAGCAGCAAGGAAGCGGGTGGAAATGAGGGCCCGGCTGGAGGCGCAGGGGATGATGGCCGAGGAAATCGAGGAGGTTTTGATGGATATGGAGGCCGACGGTGACGAGATGGAAGCGTAGGGATTAGGGGGATGCACGGGTACCCGCAGGCAGCGGCGAATGGCCCCAGAAATACCGCCATATAATACATTATATATACCCTGGGTGGCTGTGTGGCCAGAGCCCAGAGATAATGTATTAAGCCCCTAGAATCAATCCCAGGTTTAACTGGTTATTCTGACCATATGAGCTGGCAGGAACTGAGCAATGTGTTTAGTTTGCAATATTGTCAGCGACATCAGATGCTAAAAAATTGGATGTATGTTTATACAACCATTTCTCATACCGGTTGCACTATGTATGCACCGTTTCGAAGATAGTTTGTCTATCCGTGATCGCATCAACAGAGACGCTTTTTCGGCTTCTCGGCATATGCAGCTGAATAATAAAGTTATTGATCCCGACAAAGTTCATCAGGACGCAAATCGCACCAACTTTTAGAGTTTCTATATGTGTCACACTGTGATCACGTGGGCAACCGATGATGTGTGTCCGCTACCTTAACGCGGCCGATCATTGCCACGACCTTTGCAACAACAAACGAGGTACGAGTTGATTGTGTTATAGCGTCTGTTTATAAAGAGGCCGTGTCCCAGTTGCTCGCGACTCGACTTTTCTTTTGAACTCGTTTGCCGCACGACGTTGCGTGCCAATCGATTTCTCCCGCCGGCAATTCAACCGAGATCGAAGAAGATAGCCCGCACCTTGGCTTCTGGGTGATTGCGTAATGTTAAAAAGCTTGTCCATCAACCAACCCCATCATAATCACTGGCACCCTCAAGTGTCCCGAAATTGCGCCAGATTATTTAAATCTTACGGGAAGTCACCCACTCGTCGATAACCATGTCATCTGGAACGTCTGCTGGAACTTCTAAAACTGTTGGGACACTCAGGTTCCGACCAGCTAACCGGATAAGGTCAAATAACATTTCGGACAGCTGACCGTCTAGCAAGTTCCCTTTAGAACTAAGTTCCTCCGGACGGCGACGAGTTTCATGTCCTTTACCCACAAGTGAAGATCATAGTATTCAAAGCAAGTATTCGAGATGGAGGGACATGGAAATAAACGTGGAGGTTCGCGGACGACAACTATCATAGGGATGAATCTAACTGTGTAAAATAAGATTCAAAAGCAACGGTGAGCCACAAGATAGAACTTACCACAACCTGCGGGTCCTCAGCCACTGCCAGGCACTTGTCGCCGTTGTCTGAACCCAACGAGACGCAGGCTGCAAGGCACCCGTGACCTTAGCCAGAGCCACGGCCCCACTACCAGCGACCGCAACACCCAAAATAGGGATAGTTACAAAATGAACCATCCCGACGGATTGGAGGAACGCAAACAGACTTCCAGCAGCCACGTTTCCGATAGCGGCCTGCCAGCCCGCGGCGATGGTCCCTAGGACATTTTGAGCAAGAGCTTCTCGCATTGTGCAGCCAAATTCCTACGTACCTGCTACGGGTCCCATCGCGCCAAATCCAATCGCCGCCACAGGGTTGATGATGAGCACGATTCCAACGATGGTGGCCAGAGACCAGAGAATTTCCCAACGGTGAGCCTTAATAAACGCCATCACCGCTTTAGCGACTCGCACCAGATATCCCTTCTTGACGAAATCTAGCAGCAAGGCGATCTGCCCGGCACGCAGCGGTAATCTTTCGAGCAAATTTTGGAGAAAGGCGCTGTTACGAGCGGCGAGGGCAGTATTCCTGGCGGATGCGCTGCTGACGGGGTTAGAGCGTGAGCTCGTGGTGGTAATTGCAGCGTCTACGTCCGGACTCGTTGAGTGGGGTGAAGGATTTTCCGCAAAATTGCTTTACCAGAGAATGAGGACCGGGACCGACGGGGTCTTGGTGCGGAGGACATTGTCATGGACAAGTCGTGGGCGTAGAGATCAATATGTATACACAAGCGGTCTTTAAACGGGGCTCAAAGTGTTCTGCACGTAATAGTGGCCACCGCGTGCCGAAGTTTAATGGAGCATGAGAATAGGGACCCACAATAATAGAGATGATTGCACGGAGAGCCCGTCGAATTTTGCGTGACCTCGGAAATTTACACATTCGAACCAAAATTTTGTCTTTTTCGCACTTTTGGGCAGTTTGGGGACCTGCGTGGTCAACAGGGCAAGATCATCATGTCAAGGGTTGGTTGAAATCGGTCTGAAGACCGATTAAAACCGAACATGCCGAAACCCAGGGCTGATTTCTGGCCCTTGAAACGACCCTATTTTTCAGCGAACTCGATGCTTCTCAGGGCTGGCTACTTCTCCGGGGTCTCCCGAGCTGGATCAATCCATCAAACTGGGAACTGTGGTTTATGTATCCTCCATTCTCTTCCGACCCTCTCTGCCGCATCTTTTCCCCTTTCAATTGCTGTGGGCCTTGATCTTTTTCTCCGATCAGCAGGCCACAAGCTTCCTGCTGCCAAAATGTTTAATAAGTAAAATGGGTCACGTGCCACACTCCCTGTCGAGTTGAAAGAAAAAATACAGGTCATATAGCCAAAGCAGCAGAAAACACGCTTCACATCAATATGAGCCTGACACGCAAAAAAGCCAGAGTCCAAGCAGCAGTCTGAGGTCGCCACTAGCGTAACAATTTCGACTGGTGATAAAAGAGCTAATAGCACCCACTTGAATCTCCGGTAAAAAAGGTGTCAGGGCAAAGAAAGTATTTGAAAAATGAAGTGCATACAATGGGTTGAGGCTGAGTCTTCTTCACAATGAATTCACCATTCTTGCACGACACCGAGAAGCACTCAGTCACATACTACAGGAGCAGATCCTCTTTCTTATAGGGCCCAGACCAAGCCCAGACCATGGCCGTGTCCCAGTTAAGTCCTTGCGATTCGACTTTTTCTTTCGAACTCGTTGCGCGCCATCGATTTCTTCCGCCGGCAATTCAATCGAGATCGAAGAAGATAGCCCACACCTTGACTTCTGGGTGATTGCGCGAGGTGGATTTCGAACTTACATTGCGACTAACTTCGGTTCAAAAGTTGTCCCCAATCCCCGGTCGCTATGCAACTTCCGATACTGTACTGGATAAAAATCTGAGAAACCGCCTTCAATTGAACCACTGATTCATTCTTGATGTACAAGGCTGTGGGTGGCATGGACGATTCCTTCAAGAGTTTATCGTAATCAGAGATCAAGGGAGTGGATTAAACAACTTGCTGCCGGTTCTGATTCCACGCATGACAGTTTATGATGATCCGGATTGCCGCCTTGTTGCCGACTGGGCTCGCCGTGTTCTTGTTTTCGGAGCTCTTTGGCATAGTTCTGAAGTTCAGCATGTACCCCGGACCAATATACGTGAGTCTCGAGCAAGGTGAATTACTAGTACTAATAAAGCAATTATCACGGATGCACCGCCACCCGCACAGCTTTCACTCAGACTTCATCATGATGCGGCCTGCTGTGGCCTTGGCCTTATCCTCTCCCTTCTCGTCCTTGTCCCACACCCATCCATCCAGCACACTATCCATCCAATCGGCACAGTAGCTCTCCAACATGGCGGTCGAACAGCTCAAGGCTGACATCCTTGCCTGGCAAAGTGCCCTAAGCGCGCACGACGCTGGCGATTTCAGAACCTCTCTGCACCTCTTTGAGGTCTGTGCACCGTCCGTTATGCATATCTCAGGCCACAACTCACTTTCTGCCAGCCAATTGCGGACACGGCAAAGATCTTCGTCAATGTCGCGCTCATACATGACCGGCTCGGGGAGCGGGCCCTCGCAATCGAGAATATCAGCAGAGCCATAGAACAGGATAAGTATCTGGCAATTGGGTGTGTGGGCTCTTTACTTGTAAGTCTTCTTTCCGCTGACCATGTACCCGGCAGATACTTGCAGCGAGGTGTCTACTTCTTCCATGGAGGACAATACGCGGAAGCCTTGCAGGATTTCTCTGAAGCCCAGGCCATGATGCGGACCAATCTTGAAATGTGCGTACACTTGCCTTCCCTTTCTCAGTCTACTTCTCACTATGCATTCCAGCGACTACGACATGCTGGGTCTCCCGTACAAGCTCAAACTCCAGGAAATCCTTTACAACAAGTTGCTCGCGCTTCTGCGCCTGGAGAACAAGAAGGAGGGTCTCATCGTTCTGCAAACCATCATCGCCGGTTCCCCCCCTCCGGATCTCGCCGCCAAGGTCCTCCGGACAGAGCACAGCGTGGCGGACGCCGTGCCCGTTTCGTTGGTGCGTGGCGCTCGCCGCTCATTAACTCATTTTGATTTCATTCATTGCATTGCATAGCCAATAGGCACGCTCTTCCGCCCGACTGCGGGAAGATTGGAGCTGCTCAAGTCCGCAATAGCAGCGCAGGCCATGCACGACGCACGAAGTGCGGCGGACACAAGCCCAAAATTGCCAGAGTCACTCTGCACCGCCTCGTCCGACACCGATGCGTCCAGCACGTTTGCGCCGAGCGTCAGCAGCCGGAAGGGCAAGGACTACGGGAAGCACCGCTCTTCCATCAGCAGCGCCACGTTTAAGGCCTCTTCATCAATATCGGAGGATGACTCTGAGATCAGCGCCGGCCATGGTGCGTCCGTCCTCCTCCTTCTCTATTACTACTATATGGATTTGAAACCTAACTATCTAGCAACGCCGAAACGGACGGAGCTGAGTCGCGTGATCGGCGCCGACATGATGACGCCCATGAATGAGATCTCCAGCATTCCGTGCGCAGGGGTGCGCATCTCGCACGGCCATCTGTCCGGGCTCATGGCCTGGCGCTTCGTCCTCCGGCTCGACGGCTCTGGGTCAAAACGCTCAGTCGTCACCAATTTCATCCTCGACACCGGAAACAAGGATACCTACATCCCTCCGGAAGCGCTGACCGCTCTTGGCTATCGCGGCAAAATGAAGAGTGCGTCCTCCCTCCCGTATTACCACAGCGTCTCACTCGACTCGCCCTTTTTTCTGTAGCTGGCGCAGAAGTCACGTTGCGGGTCCAAAGCGTGAAGACGAAATGCATCGTCGCGGGCCCGGATGACGCGGGACGCATCGGGCTGTCGTTCATGACCGCCGGGGCGTTGACGTATTACTTCGACGCGGGGCTGGTGGCGCCGGTACTTTATGGTGCGTCCTGCTTGTCTATAACTCCAATCTTCCTCCATTCCTTCCTTCGTATCGAAACACCTTCCTATCTTCCTTTCAACGCAATTAATTTCACGTGTGCTGACTGGATTATACGCTACGCTAGATGGGAGTGGTGAGCGGCCGTCGAACGTACCACGGACCATCCGTGCGGAGGATCTGCCCCGACGCGGGCTGCTGGCGATCTTGCGGGCGTGGTTTGGGTTTGAGCGCGGTGGGTAGGTGCTGGTCGCGCGTTGTTTTGGGCTTTTTGAGGGACATTGTAGCGACATTGTAAGATCTGCGGTTGGACTGGCGAGGTAGATGTGTATATCTATGTGCTGGATGGATGTATTTTACATGGACTACGCAACGCGATTCAATGCTTAATTTAATAATTAACCACGTTATGTTCATCGTTCGTCTTGTCGTCGCCATCGGCGCCACCTTCAGCTGACCACTACGGGAGCGCAGAGCTCATCTTTGTATGTCCACTCCCCCTTCTTGGCGTCCACACTGAGGGGGCCCCAGGGTCAATTCCGTGCATCGCTAGAATCTCTAAGCTCAATCCTAGGAGCAACCAAGTACTGTGTTTTTAAACCTGTCGAGATCTCTAGAGACACCGTCGAGGCCGTAGTGCGCGAGCGGATGGAAAGAATGCGTACCAAAAAAGTCGACCTGCTTCAGGCAAGTTTGCCTCTTTCATTCAACTGCTATCTACACTCCTTGGCTGACGGACAATTCTAGTTTCATTGGCAGGACTACGCAAATCTGGACTACATCAGGGCCATCGAAATACTGTCAGACTTGAAGACAGAGGGCCTCATTGCCGCCATCGGCCTCTGTAACTTCGACGCTCTCCACACCGACAAGATCTGTGCTAGGTTCCCCGGCATAGTTGTCTCGAATCAGATTCCTGTGCGTATTACTCGTCGCAGTTACGCTGCCGCAATGCTGAAGCTAATATCGGCACTAATATTCCCACGTCTAGTTCTCGGTGGTGGATACACGAGCTCTGTATGCGATGGCCGACGTGTGCGCCAAGCACGGCTTGAAGTTGCTGACTTATGGAACACTCGTTTGCGGCCTTCTCCGGAGCCTCTGTTTATACAGCTGACGTATTTTTTCAGTGTGGCGGCTTCCTCGCGGACAAGTGGATCGGTGAGCTCGAGCAGGATCCATACTCTGGCTCACTCAATCCTTCGCAACGCAAGGCATGCACCCCTGTTTAATTTGCCCACCGTGCACTGACGGTTAAACGTAACCGAGGTACGAGGTTACAGTTATAGCGTCTGTTTATAAGAGACTAGGTTAAACGTCAATTTATCACATTGATCTTCTCTTCCGGCCTGAACAACTCAGTACCTTGACCTCATCCTGAAAGCGTGGGGCTCCTGGGCACTGTTTCAAGAACTCCTGGTCGTCCTGCGTGGCATTGGTCAACGTCACAGCGGCGCGAGTGTCTCTAATGTTGCCACTCGTTGGGTCCTGGATCATCCAGCGCGGTGATCGTCGGTGAGTAGCTTTTGGTTCATCGTGCTCTCCTTGCTACTGTATTCCCTCTTTCCGCCCTGTTCCTTTTTGCCCTCTTCCTTCCACCCCATACCCTTTCTCCCACATATCTCTGTTTGACTACTGCACGACGCCTCGCAACGAGCTAATCTATCATCAGGCGCGCGCCTCGGATGCACCGAGTATCCCGCGGACAACCTCAAAGTCTACAGCTTGGTATTAACCGCAACAGACCACACAGAGATTGAAGAGGTGTTAGCAAGGAGCGCGGGACGGCATCTCATCGAGACGATCGGAGATGTTGGGGCGGAATATCGTTGACCAAGTGCCACCACTATGTATAGGCTACCTCAGTGCTTCGTCCACTGTGTAACTTCGATTTTTCTCATGTGCCTCCCTTGCCTGCCACTTGCTACAAAATATTTTCCCCTTGACTTTAATCCCAATGGCGACCTCCATTATTTCGTATTCGCGCTGTGTTGGCGGAGGGATCCTTGACGACGACGAATTCAAGAACCGGCAAGCCATCCTTCTCACCGGCGAATTGTTTGAAAAGTTCCCAATCCCGCGTCGAGTTCGATTTGGTAAAACACCCACACGGTGTTTGCACGTCAAAACACGGAGGGGAAGTAGACCCGCAAACTGTCATTTTTAATTCATTGCGGATTGAATACGGAGTTACATGTCCATCTGATCGTCAAATAATTGAGCTCGGGCTTTGCTGCCTCTGAATTTATCCTACAAGTAAGCATGGGAGGGACATGATCAGGTACCAGGGGCAGCTAAAGCCCGCAAAGACGAGAGGGCAATGACTTCCAGAACCACACCATCTCACACCCAATAGAATGTCAAAACACTCCTTGGTTGGAACGTTAGAACTAGAGAGAACTCCCATATATCTCTCTCTTCTTGCTGAGAAGAATAGCCATTTTAAGCACAGTTTTTCTCAAGTAAGTACTGTTCAAGGACTAGCTGTAGTCCGCCTGAGAAGTCCTTTACGAGAGTGATATATTCAAGTTGAACATCAGAAGATCGAAAGGCCGTCAGAACAGTTCGGTGATCTTTTGGTGATCTGCCTCTTGACGGGATTCAACACATCTATTTGCCGTGTTGATGTCTTCATCCCCACTAGGACTAACTAAGATTTAGGAGAGCTTCGGAGCCTTCACTATGTATCTGTCAATCTTGTCAATCATCGTCCTGAATCCCACAAGCGCGAGTGCTTAAAATGACTTCTGACATCGGGAGAACCATCGCAGTACCTTCGGAGCCTGCATCCACGGGCGTGTAGAAGTGTTGGATCGACATTGCATTTACATCTCAAGCCCGCTTTAAGTCGACGTGTCGCTCAGACTGTCATATCTAGATCTATATCAGCGTTTCGAGCATGCGATCATCGTGTCTTTCTATTTCATTCCAAGTCCCAAAGGGGAGCGCACGGCGCTTGAGAGTAGCGACACTTGGGCTCGAATTGAGAATAAGCTCGGACCAACCCGTCTTCAAAGACTTCCATGGATTGAATGATGACACCGCGTTCGCAGAATAAACGCCGGGCTTGATTGACCACTACCTTGAAATTCTGGCGACGCCACAGCATAGATGTTAAGGACTCAAGATAAAACCGCGCGGCGGTCACCGCCGGATAAACGGATATCATAATACTCACTAGGGGTTACCATGCGCCTGAGGCATGAAGCCATTGAAACCACCTCCCACGAGCTCCGAGAACGGATTCAGAACAGTGCTGCTGAGAAATTCAAGTACAACGTATGCTCGGCGCTAATCCCCGACCTGTCGGAATATGCGTCGGGCGTTCAGTCATGTCCGCTGCGCAACATCGAAGGCTACCTGTTCGTCGACCTCAGAGAACTCGGGGTACGACATGGCAATCACGCGCCTACCATACCGCAAACCCTTTTGTTTGACAGCTCCGAGTGTACTGTGGACCTGCCACACAATTAATCCGTCTGCCCCGGCAAAAACGAAAATCCCCGACTTCTCCTTGCGGATGTCGTATAGTCCCCGATTCTCCGAATCGCCTCGAAAAGGCTGAAACAGGCTGAAACTCTGTCCAGTCAGCCGGCGGGAGTCACAAGGTAATTAAGCTATAACTTGCCCCATGATGCCTGTCTTCCCAGCTGAGAAACTTTCCCCTCGAGCCCCTTCCACACCCACTAAAAACAAGAAAGAATGATCTACACCGACAACACAATGATCCAGTAAGGCATCGGCCATGTGTGCGTACCCTGTGGCGCGCACCTTAGCACGCTCTGAAGACAATCCCCTAGAAACATGATGGCAGACGTAGTCTTGGTGAACGCCAGTCCAGAGGAGTGAGTGTGTCGCTCGTGCACCGTGGAATTGCACATTTCATGCCTTGCCTTGGAACAGCCTGCGCGCAATCCTGCGCAACATGCTTTCATCAAAAACCCCCGGGCTTATTGCCGCTTTCCTCGCATCGACACGCACGCGCCTGCACCACCGCAGCGGAGGCGGTGCCGTAGCCGAGCTCAAGCAGCCGTTGTTCTCCGAGGCGGGACCCGACGCACCAGCACCGCAGCTTCTCGCGAGCCTCGCCCGCGCACGAATGCTGTACGGGAGCGGGCTCGGTTTCGCGAGCCTTCAGCCCCTGGGGGCGGTGGTGCGGTCCACGATTGGGCACCGCTGGCTGCCCGAAGGCCAGATCGCGTATGCACTGGTCATGGCCGATGCGGACCTCGCGCAGGGATTGCAGGTAAGCCTCAGGCTGCGCTACCCGATAGTTCCAGCGAATTGATTTGATTCCCCTCCTTCCCGTAGAGCTGCAAAGAGGAGATGCAGGGAGGGGCAGCAGTGGACTACGCAGCGGGGAGTGCCGCGCTGAAAGAGTTGGAGGCGGCCCTGGAGGCAAGTCGGCGAGATGTAGAGGAGTGGGGAGGGGAGTTTCCGTTCGAGCGCGCCATGTTCAGCGTGCTCGATTTCAAGCTGTAGCATCCACTCTTGCTTCAAAATTCATTCATCTGTGTAATATCATGTCTACCGATTTCGGCTCACTGAAAACGGGCTCTTTCTATTCGTCGGTCGAGACGAGAGCAAGGCGGGCACGAGTACACCGGGCTTCTGCGCAGTACGGGGGTCCAGAGCTGCTTTGGGAATAGCAGTCGTTCTTACATCCCTATGCGCATCGATTCCCCGGCAAATTGACCAAGTCCGCAGCCCAGAGAGCGAAAAGACGGAATGAAGCGCTGTATCCAAAGAAGGCATATGGCTTCAGAATGTATGTAAGTCATTAACGAATTGAGGGAGGCGGATGACCAGCGCAGAATGAGACGGCCTTCTGGTTGTTAGCCACGGGAGATAGCCGACTTCACGTCCTCGTTCGGCGTTTGGCCCGGAAGATGAACGAAATTCACCCAGTGCCGGCGCGGCATATCCAGGATAACCCAGGACAAGACTCCCGGAGCGATATCGCGGATCCTGCGTCGATAGGGTTCATGGACCGCGGTAAATGTGTAAGCCATCCGGAAGATATGCAGTTGGGGAAATACTCTTGGGTATTGTTGTAGTACGTAGGTGTGGCAAGTGTGTGGCCTAGAATCACGACACCCCGGAAATCTTGCGGAAATCGGTTCCATTAGTTATCCCGGCACTTGAAAGCGCCGGGGCCAACTTGGAGTCTATAAAGGATACCGAGGCAGAAGAATCGGAAGAGGCGCCGGTCGAATGGGAGGAAAACGAGACTGTGATCACCATCAAGCGGCGGCGGCGTCGGTGGTGGTAGTGTACTACTACTACTACTAAGTAGTAGAGAAGCAAGCGGCACATGTTTGCACTTGGTTTGTCATCGAGCCGAGTCGGCATTGGACGCGGAAAATCACACGGTTTAGTTACTACCGCGGCGCATCCCTAGCGCATCCTTGCAAGTCGACCAAAACACAGCTATGAACACCTGTGAACAACTCTCTAGCTCAGGCAATTCAGAAGATATTCAAGGCACTTCAAGTCCAACCCACCCTTGCTGCCGTTGCCCGGTTGATAACAGCTGGATGAACTCAGATGCCCATTCGTCGTTGATACGGACATATTACACAACCCTGTTGGACTTGATCCCATCGCTACGAAATCCTCTATCGACACACCACAGCAAGTACGCTGGACCACACCAGCAGCAAGGGAGGAGGTCCACGTCGTTGCGCGTTTTGGGAATGGGAATTATTCGCAGCCCTGAAGTAGTAATTCAGTGTTAATAACCATTATTTACACGTTGATAACAGTTAGTAACAAAAGTGGTGCTAACAGGTATGAATAATGCCACGTCAACCGCTCACTGTTATTAACATTTGTTACGGCGCGTTTCGAGCGGTGCAGTAATGGGCCTAGGCATGGGGTGGGTGAGGGTTACAGGGATCCTCACGCTCGGAGAACAGGCGGAAACGATAGTGGGACCACGATGGCGTCGCGGCCACGACTACACGGGTTTAAAATGGCGCGGTCGCAGCCAAGGTGATTCGAAATGTCGAGCAAGCAGCACGCGTCGCGCAGTGCGGTGGCGCACGGCGCGCCCTTAAAGCGCCCATTGAAATATTACTATCATCTACAATTAGCACTGTATAATTCTCATCTGCTCTTCAAATGCGACACGAATTTCTTGGAGACTTGCATTGTCCGGAGAGTAACGAGCTTTCACAAACCAGCCGACGAATTTTCGTCAAAGTGACAAGTTTTCTACCAAATATATCAATGTGATCGATCCACATGCTCAGTTTTAACCGACCTGACAAAATATAGATAGGGTCAAGTACTTTTGGACATTGAGAACTTGCAATTGTACACCAGCTCGGTTTCGGCAGGATTAAACTAGGCTCTTTTCGAGAACTTGAGCTAACCCTGCATGATTTTCCATTCGCGGTCTGTGTACTTTCCAAAAATATATCCGGCCTAACAATCATCCCAATCCCCCTAAGCTGAAGCCATAAATTTCAGGCCAAATAATCTACCGCTCGGCCGTCGGGGCAGTGGCGCTCTCTCAATTCCTCTATGAATATCTCAATGACGGATATGACCCACCCCCGCTCAGGGTCTCCAAGCGAGGGTCGGCCATTTCAAATCTAGTCTCTTGTTCCCTCGATCCGTCCTCCGATTACAACCGCACACCAAGAGAGACCGCTTTGGGATTATTGGCACAGCGCTCCTTTCTGTCCTCGCAAACAGGGGAAACTTTTCTCTCTCAAATACCCCTAATTCCGCTGAAAGGTTGAGGCGCTAACGAAAGCCCCTGTAATTCCGAAACATTTCACGTTTATAAGAACCACCGCTGTTCTGTATCGGCAGACTTCATTTTTGATGGGTGTATACGACGACCCATTCGGGTACGGGAATCTTACTGTTACTCTCATCTCTGTCTTCTGATGGTATTACTGTTATATTTCAGGTCAATCCTGATCGGCTCATGGCTGGCCTCCATCCTAGCCGGGCTCGTGCTCAATCAGGCATACCGATACTTTGCAATGTATCCCAAGGACCCCATAAGCCGCAAGGCCATCGTCGTGTGCAGTATGCTCTGTTGCGGCGCGGCGCTTATAGCGGACTATGCAAACGTTTACTTGGTGCGTATCTCTGTTCATCTAGCCCTTCCTCGTTGGTTGAGACATTTCGCAGCCTACAGTTACCTTTTGGGGTACGCGTCGTTTTGTATTAGATGAGAACCAGACTAATATGTACCACTGACAGGGAACACAGAGCGCGTTCAAAAACAGGTGTGCTTCCTCGGCGGTGCATACTTCTCGGTAGAACTCAACCTCATCAGTATTGGCCCGTTCCGATGTATGTGACCATGAACACCTGTGTGGGGGTCATCGTCAACAGCTTCCTCATCCATCGATTTTATACTCTGTGAGTTGACCCACTCTCTGTTCCTCGCCCTGGCCTGTCAGGATTATCTTACACCACCGTCAGTTCGAAAAACATCGTGATTTGCATGGTGCTATCCGCGTTCGTCATTCTTGGGGTAAGTTTGGCCTGGCTTCTTCGGACCAATACTCAATGATTGACTTGCATATATTATATCAGTTTTCAGGCTCCATTTTCGTCGCTGTCACGATTCAAATGTTCAGCGCATTTTCCGCTGTGAGCGCGTTCATTCCAGTGCACTTCTACCATTATACGTTCTGATCAATGCCCCCTCCCAGCGAGACAAAGCCGAGATATCAGCACTTATATGGCTAATCTCAACGGCGATGGCAGGTACGTCCTCATTTCTTCTCAACATTTCCAGCTTAATAAATACGCGCAGATATATCCATCGCATCCGCTCTGATCTGGAAGCTGCGGACGCTGAAGATCGGATTCAAAGGGACACAATCGTAATTCTTAGCCAATTTACCCTCACATATTTGCACTGAATCCATTCCTTTTCCTTCTATAGTCTGGTCAACCGACTCATCATTCAAACGGTCCAAACCGGCTCCACCACCAGCGTCGTCTCCATCGTCACCCTCGTTTCGTATATCATCAAAAACGATAGCAATGGTGTGTTCTTCTCTGTCTGCGCAGGTGGTTTGCGTATGTCTCAACAATATTATGCTCAGTGCCAACGGCTTGCTGCTATCTCATCGGCCCTTTATACCTCTTGACGCTGTTTTACAACCTCAATCTCCGGCAGCACGATCTGAACCTCAGTGGATCGGGGCGTTCTACCTCGGAAGGGAACGGTATCAACGGCGGGATGCGCATGGATGGGATCCGTGAGTCTCGCTTGCCGTACTATTGTCTTCGCTAAACGTAACACAGATGTTCACCGCGTAACGGTGGAAGCAGTAGATCCGATTCGGAGTGTCCCACAGGTGAGTACCCATCTCTATTATGGACTCTTGCAGCCACTAACCACCACCGTTTTATTTCTATTGAGCAGGCGGGGTACAATAATTCGAGTATGAAGGATCCCGTAACCGAATCGTATGACGGGAAGAAAGTACCCGAATTTTAGAGTGCCTCTTTTCCGTTGGATGCTAAGCGGAGGGAAGTTGACCGTGACCAAAGAGGGACTGGTGATGCAGGCCCACAATCTGCAGACTCGAGCGCAATTAATAGAGTAGATAATATTTTAGCCCCAGGGAAGACGCCTTCGACGTTCCCGAGAACATGCGTCGGACGGGGAGGCGATGTAAATAGAGCTATGGTATCATCTCACGCACCATGCGACATTCATGAGCTCGAGTTTGGGTATTACTACCGCAGGTCTGCTCGCGAGCGGGCACAGATTTAGAAAATCTTTCTTTCGAGCTCGAGAGAAGCGATGGGACGGCAGGAGTTGTGCACGACACGTCTATGACAGTGGGTGGATACAACTAGATATTTGAAGCAAAAGATCAAGTATGTGGTCTCGCCGACGGAAATATCGAAGCTTGTGGGAGCTTGTGGGAGCGTCGTCCAACGCCACACTGACATTTAGCGGATTCTGAATACCACAAATGTTCCTCGGCAGGGACGAAGGCCGGTCATTTTGAGGTTCCGAGACGCCGCTTACGGTATACAACAACGCACACAAGCCACGATTCCGGCCAGAGAATTGAAATTGTAGGCTTGACTTGCAAGCGTGAGGATTCTGAAAAAAAAAAACCACGAGGTGGTCGACCCATATGCACTCAGCCAAATCGATTGTATTGGCAGGCCCAAAGATGTTCCTGATATCTCATGTTCCAGCCACAATATAAGAGCAACCAATATTGGAGAAATCAGGTATAGTTTTGGACCAACTGAAACTGGCAGTATCAGGTGCCCGCCCGATACTTAGCAAATCCAAGCGACTGATACTGATTTGATACTGATACTGCCGGATCACCCGGGCCAGGGCGAGCCGCTCCGGACCGGCGACTGATACGCTGTCTGATACTGTTCGATTTCCTTCAATTCGTATGGTCACAGGTCACAAGCACAAAAATCTACGAAATATTTCGTAGGTCAAAGGGTCACAAGGGCTAAATCCGAAAGGTTCTCACCAATTTAACAAAAATTTGCTCCGGGCGGCCCTGCGGGGCAGTTTTATACGAAAATTTTCGTAAGTCACACAGGTCGCAAGCCCGCATACGAAAGGATCATTTCGTAATTGATGTCACACGCCAAAGTGCCGTACGAATTGAACGAAATGGAACAGTACGTTGCATACCAGCCACAGAATTACGAAGTCGGATACTCATTGTTTCAGCGAGGGTAGATACTAACCCTGAAATGTCTAGTTTAAGCTGTGCTTATTCTGTTGCTGGAATTCAAGATATCAGGAACATTTCCAGTAACTCTGAAACAACAAAATTCCCGGAGCGATGGAAAATTTGTCGACCTTGATTTGCGTTCCAATTTTTGCGTTCGACCCGTAGTCAACTCGACGACTTCCGGGGTCAAATTGTGGTTGAGGACTGGCTTCCATCTTCCGTCCTTGATCCACCTCCGATCATTAGTACACGTCCTGCTTCGTCCATCCATTTGCCATACTCCAATCCTCCCTCAACGAGTC
Organism: Mycena olivaceomarginata; assembly: GCA_029378375.1. Classification (NCBI taxonomy): domain Eukaryota; kingdom Fungi; phylum Basidiomycota; class Agaricomycetes; order Agaricales; family Mycenaceae; genus Mycena; species Mycena olivaceomarginata. The sequence goes on along the minus strand of JARKIC010002701.1, from coordinate 12,005 downwards.
AATCCCATCAACTCATTCCTCCGATTTGGCTCGATTCGGCAATGCTGACGAAGCGTTTAGATAATGACGCAGTCCAGATTATGAATTTGAACGGAAGAACAATACCTATTGACAGGGGACATGCGCTCTGGTAGGTAGGTAGGTAGGTAGGTAGAATTACACGGCACGGTCCCACTCAGGAACGCCGGTCTGGATTGACAGAAGTACTTAGTTTCGAAGAAAAGCATCCTACACAACACACAAATGTGTTACCGGGTAACTTACCACAATATTAGATAGCATTGTCTGACACTCATCGCGGCTCACATACAATACAAGAATCGAGTGTGGTGTAAAGTGCACGGTGGCCAATGTTCAGGAAAATCCGACTTCAGTTGCAAGACCCGCGTCCGACATTTGCGAGGGGTTGTGTTTTTTTAGTACTTGACTGAAGAAATTGTCTTTTTCTTTGCTGATTCGCCCACTTGAACTCTCGTACATGGTTGTGACAACGAATCCCAGGCGGGGATATAGATGAGCCGTTGAAGCGTTTATGTTGAATAGTCCGAAGAAAGAATCCAGGCTAGAAGTCGCAAACACATTCGTACAAGATGAGAGATGCGAAATCCGCTCACATTCACCACAGCCCACATACCATATCAGAATCGGGTGTGGTGTAACGGGGTTCGATTCCCCGCATCCGATATGAGTCATCCGCAACTTCTTTTTTTCTATTCAACCACAACTGTAGTGATGTCTATGGAACTGGGAATAAACTGATGTGATAATTCATTCAGGACTGTGGCTAATGCTTGAATCGTGTGCTAGGCTAAGCCCGCACTACTAGAAAACTGCGAATTGCTGGAATCCAATCCAATATATGGCAGTCGAAATATCGATCGCCAGCCATGATCATAGCAATTGTTATTGGTACGGCGGAATATACAACTGCAAAGGCAGCTGCGACTAATCATCCCATTTACAAATCTGCGAAGATTCAGTCCAGGACGAGCACAATAATGTTGAGGGTACACCCACATCTCAAAACAGACCGCGCCTCACACGCCTCATCCGGAATGGGAAGACAGCACTAGCGACCAGCTCAGCAAAGAATTTTGTGCATTGCACCCCGACGCTCGCAGTAGCCTTGAGCGCGTCAAAACTTTCCACCAGCGTCCCAGGCCCAACAATGTCCACCGCGACCTTCTCCCAGTCGCTAATAGGCAGGCTGCAGAGCCTAGGGCTGCCGCCCGTTGCCGTCGCGACGGTTCGACGGCACCCATCAAACGGGTGCCGTGCCCGTCCCGTCGCCCATTTTTTTACCCAAGCAACGGCCCGTCAAATGACGGCCGCGACGGCCGTTTCAACGGGTTATATAAATCTACTTTTAAACTGACACTTTCCATCATTATTTAGAACACAGAGACTTCCATCTCGAAAAGGATACACGTTCCTGCTTGCCTTACATTTTTTGCTGGCTCCAAACAGACGATATATTGCTTATGTTGGGTTCTCGGCAATTCCCGATCATGATTGCTGACGTGCAATCTCATGGTTTGGATCGGTTTCTCTAGCTGGAAGCACGCAAACATGAGGGTGGGCAGGTAGGAATCAAACTCATGAACCGAATAATAACCCGGGCGACTAGTTCCCAAAAGCCCACTATGGCTTTTAAGATAAAAATCAGACTCGTTGGGATGACCGATATCACGATCAGCAACGGTCCCCGCGGAACAATTTCCACTGCGATCCGCATCTCTGTCGTTCACCGGGAAGAGCCTAATTTCATGAGCTACTAGATCACACGCGAACAAGAATCGACACACCTTACAAGCCCTTTTCCCAACAATGACTAGGGTGATCTGGGGATTGATTTTCAATTCTTTGCAGGCGGCTGGAAAGACGGTCAGATTGAGAATGGGAGGGACTTTTGATTAGCGGCAATTCTGTGGGCAAAGGCTAATCTAGGCATCGAAAATGACAAGCATGAGCTACCGAGATCGAGCACTTGCTGGAATTGGCCTTCCGAGACGCCACTTACACAAGCTAGTTGAGGACAAAACGAATTATCTGAGCAAGACAACACGGACTTCGGTAGAAGATCAAACACTTGGGCGCCTTAAGCGACAACGGCACCTTTTCGACAGCTTCCCGATACGACATGTACTTGGTCAAGGTTTGCTGTGGGCGGTATAAGTTGTAGTGAACAATGAAACTGGACATACGTACGATACACATGCGTTTCAGGTCCGAGATGAGCTCATGCCTCGACGCCTGAACGCTCTTCGACGCCACGTATTTAGCGGCGTTGGAATCCACGCTTGAGACTACCACAGCATAGGAGGGACGGCCGTTAGTCCTGGCGCTAGATAAAGATCAGAGAACATGAAAATGAGACGAAAAGAAGTTGTACCCGAGATGCATCACCTGGATTGGGGGTTAGCAAGGCGCACACGGAGAACGAATAGAAACACGGACATCCGCTCCCATCACGAGGGGTTGCGTGGGTCGGATAGAATGGTGACTTGCAGGGATCACGTTAATACCTCCCAGTTTGACGTTGATTCTGAAAATAAATAAATATAACCTTCAAGTCGGAGACGCAGGAGAAACAAGACGTACTTCAAGGCAACGTTTGCCGAGAATTGCATGTTCACCCGAGTGCAGTTACGTGCTTTCAAACACTGGGTCGCAACTCCTCTCTACAACGATCTTTATGGGAACAAATCGATGAAAAATGGCATGTACGAACCGTCACGTCGCCCCAGCTACAACAACTGCAGTTAGCACAGCTGGTTTGAGGTCCTCAGCGACACGTACTGTTTGACAATGGTGTAGATGTCTTTTCCGCCTTCCGGAAGGATCACAGCGAACAAAGTCGGAGAGACCTTTTTTTCTGTGGCACAGATGTCACCAGCCCTCAAGAGTTGCTAGCGAATGATCGGGATCAGGCGCACGGAGGGAGAAGGTGGTGGGTGACTGACGTCTGGGATGCTACTTTGAGGATTGATACGATGCAAAATGGGCTGCGGGTGGACAATAGTCATGCCTAGGTTTGGAAAGAAATACGTGTGCTGCAACAACCGTCAATAAAACCTTTAACGACATCTTGTTGGAGGTTTCGCGTAGGCGGGAATCGAACACCACGAGAACCCAGGCCGCGATGGTAGCAGGCCGGTAAAACTTCTTGTCCGCCCTAAAACGAAGAATGTTTAAACGCAATAATTATATCGTAAACGGACACACATATTCCAGCTCCCATTTCTCGGCTGCTAAAGAAAGGGTCAGAGACACAGAAGCTACTCCGCAGCCAGGTGGACGTACAATAGTTGCAGCTCTACCCAGCCCCGTACTTCAGCGTCGGGGCTGTCAAGACGCGGGCTTTCGTCGACATCACAGTCGGATTGACGCGGAGCCCGAATTTTCGGACGTACTCCGATTGGCCGTAGGCGAGAACCTACGTCGGGTAAGTAGAAGAAATAAGATCAGTCGGATCACTTACTTCCATGCCCTTCCCGATACTAGCGAGGCGGTGGTTCGGGGACTTTGTAGCGAAGGCCACAAGGTCGGCCTTCTTCTCGGGAATTTCTTTCTTGACAAGTTGCCTGGGCCAAACGCTGCAGAGCTCGAGAGGGATGATCGCGCCCTGGCCAACCTGTATCGAAAATATCGTCAGCAAAAAGGGGAAACCAAGAAAAGAAGGAGGAGCGAAGCTTACTTCGACGCAGAGAAGACCCGGGAACTTGAGGGGCTGGCTCGTCGTGTCCTGGAAGTACCTGGCGACAGTCATGGTGCGGCCCTCGCGCATGACGAACGTGACGTCGCTGGCGCCTTGCTGGGTCAGCTTGCGCCCCACGCGCGCACGGCAGTACCACTGCCGGGGTTTCTGCTTGCGTCGCGGGTTTCCACGCGAATGCCCGCGAGGAAGCGCGCCAGCTTGATGCGCCGGCGGTCCTCCAGATTCCTCGAGAGTACGAGCGGGTCATTTTGGCCGAGGAAGGAGAGGCAGAGGTTGATGAGGGGGCCTGGCTGGTACATTACGCCGGTCGAAATGTCGACGTTGATGAGCATCCGACCGACCGCGGGTCTGATGATTTGGAAATATCCGCGCCACAATACCAGGTCTTTTTAAAGGAATTAGACATCTGCCCGGTATAAAGGGATTTTTGCATTACCTGCGCCAATAGACTTGGATCCCTCAGAGCTAAAGAAGGACCGACCCTTGACGGGGAACCTCTGCGAAGGCTCCATACGAATCACGACATTGAGGGCCTCAAACAAGTCTCAGAATATACAGGAGTCTCGACGACAGATGAACGTACCATCAAGGCGGTGCTGACCGTGTTGTCGTGGGACTGTTGTCCTTGAATAAAGCGATGAAGGAACCTGGGTGGTATGTCAACAGGTTTCTGGAACGCACGAAGCCCACAATATACATACTCTGTGTTGACGGTGGCGACGAGCGCGAGGCGGATTTTATAAATCTTCGGCGGCCTGTCGCTGCTGGCCGGCGCACCGGGGAGGGTGACATCGAACTGAGGAATTTAATGATCAGATCTTCTAGAAACGTCCATCGAAGAGCGGGGAAAAGACGTACTTCGCACGAATCACCCCCCAGCGCCAACTCGATGGGCGCGTACAGATTCTTGCGCCCATCGAAGACGCAGCGCGTATTGGGGAAGATCTCCGGGGCGACGTGGTCACGCCCGGATGAGGCGCATGTTCATCGTCGCGGGCAGGACCTTATCAGCCGTACAACTAGAGTAGAGCGCGTCGCGTCAGCGCGTTCCCGATATGACATATCTCAGTACGTACCGACTGCATTACGATTAATGGGATTAGCTCAGAGAAGAGAGATTCACGCTGGAGAAGGAAGGCGCATGCACCATCGTAGTGATATATCGTCCGTCCGGGATCTCCGCTGCGAAAGAATTGACTTGGAATATCGATGGGCCGCCCGCTCGAGCCGTAGTCGGGGCGGCGGACGCCCATGGTGGTTATGTGCGCGGCTGTGCAGTGTGTTCGGATTGGCGCCGATAACCGATAAGGGTTCTCACAAGGAGCGTCGGGCTGCCGTGTGCACGTCGCCGAGCTGCAGCGCGGACGCACCTCCTCGAACACCGCGCCGTGCGGTCGAGATGCGGGATGGACGCCGGATCCGACGGACGGGCGAGCACCATACAGTTCGAATGCATAACCCCTAGACAAGAGAAATTAGTACAAGTAGAATATCGTGTACTATGGCCGCTTACAGCGACCCGAGCACGTTAATTGACTTCATCATCATCATCCGACGGACGGGCGAGCACGCCATGCGAGTACTTATAAGGCGACAGTGACCTCCAGAACGAGCCGTTGCCCGCCGGCCCCGCTGCAGCGCAGGCGCACCTCCTCGACCCCCGCGTCGCCTCGAAAGCGCATCATGGCATAATCCAGGTGCGGCAGCGCGCAGCGGGATGAGATGAGATGGACAGCGAAAAGTATTGGGAGCGTAGGAGGGAGGGGAGGGGGGGGCAGTCGTCCGCTGATAAGGGCGGAGGCGGCGAGGCATACGACGGGGAGAAGGCGGGTCAGTCGCCTTCGCCCTTGGCACCGGTACTCGTGGGAGGGATGGTCGGAGGAAACATCACGCGCAAAAAATCCGAGCTCTAAACGCACAGAAATGTATCAGCACTAGTTTTCAAAAAGAAAAGAAAAGATGGACGAACCTGCAAACTCGCTTCGAAGTTGTACCCGCGTTGAAGCTGAAGCTCGGCATGTAGTCGAAGCTGCTGCTCATGTCAAAACTGGGCGAAGAGGCGGCCGGTGTCGGCGTCCAGAAGGAACGACTGCGGCTGTGGGGCCCACGAGGACGGCCCCGCTGCCGTTGCATTCTCGTCCATGCTCCACGCTGCGATTGACGACGACTGTGATGGAGACGAAGAAGCGAACGAGGACGAGGGTGTAGACGTTGGGAATCAACACCGCCTGATGCGGCGGCGGTTGTCGGTGCGCTCGTGCTCCGTTCATGCCAGGGCGTGGCGACGACGAACTCGATGTGCGGCGGCGGAAGTGGGGGGGCAGCCTCCGACTGCTTGCGCTTTGGTGTCGCAGGTGCAGCAGAGGACGAGGTACGGTTCTTCACCCCACTCCGCTGCGGCCGATACACATACCCGGGGTGCAGCTTCGCGTGCTCGCGCTTCCGAGGGCTTTCCACTGCTGGGAGATGGTTTTGCTGAGGTCGGCTTGGTGCTGTTTCTGGGGTTCTTCCCTCCACTAGGACTAGGTGTGGCTACGGAGGGAGATGAAGGGGAAGTAGTAGAGGGCGCCGAGGTGGTAGAGACACAGTTCCGGCGGAACAAGATGAACGCGTTCTCGGGGCGTTTGACGTAGTCGTGGTCGCCGCCCTTCGGGCGGGGGGTGTCGTCGTTCACGGAGGACTTTCGCCGCGAGGGAGCCTGCGGGGACCTGTGGGGGCGTCGGTGCGCGTGAAGGCGGACAGTGGCCGTGGCTGCGCGGGAGGCGGGGTGTGGTATTCATCGTGGTGGTGCGACGGGGAGGATGAGGACGAAGAGGGAGAAGATGATGCGGCGGACAAGGCGAGCTCACGCAGATCGGGCTCGAAGGGAGAGTCGGACGGGGAAACGGGCGGGGAGTCGGCGAGGTTGTGTGCCACGGGGAAGGTGAATGTGCGCGGAGTGGTTGCGGCGATGGGGAGAGCGTCGTGGTGAGTGCGTGTCGGGGCATCGCTGTATTGTCGTCGTCGAGGCGCAAGAAAAGCAGGAATCGCGTCGTCCATTTCTCTCCCTTTTGTTCTCTATAAAAGAGCAGCGGATCTGGTATGTGAGACAAAATTCACCCCGATCACACACCCCATTCGAACATGTACCACTGTTGTGGTTCACAGCTCCATATCGGGAACCTTCAAGGATCGGTGTGATGCCGTAATCGTTCCCAGACCCGATTCCCGTATGTCCGCGCTGTGCTGTCCGAGTCGCCGACACTTTGCACGCCTCGAGGCGGGATTACCCTTGCCCTGCTGTGTCGGTTGCTGGTCCCCCCGCTGGGATATGTCTGTGGAGAGCAGCAAGCTCCGCAAAATGGAATGGATCAGCGACACCCCAGGCACCCGACCTATAGCTACCGCTAGCCTGCGGCCGAGGCGTTAATCTCATCCGATTAATACTTTGCCCGCCGGTAGAGGGACAATGCACTACTCTACCGCGTGCGCGTGCTCGTCAAGCTAATCTTTGATGGGGCGGGCCTCGAGTTGCGAGTTGAGGCAGGTGAAAGCGGAGGTATCTCTCAATCGTAGAGAATGAGACGCGGAAATGCAAAAGAAGAGACAACGGGACGCAGCAAGTACGGATGATATAGCGGATCCACTCACAATCAAGTATTTAACAAATACAAGGGCGCGGGGGGCCGCGAAGCCCCCCACTTCGTTCGAGGCAACTGATCCTGCGGTTTCTCGGCAAGTGATGCCGGAGCTGATGGTAAAGATGGTGGAGTTTTAAATGGGTTCGGACAGACAGACACACGTAATTTTGACAAGCGGCTGCTCGGCCGCTTTCCGGCCTCGCATCCCCTTCCTCTGTGAACTGGAACTGTAACAGAGATGGATTGTGCCATCTAATCAAAATGAATTCAATTCAGGGACTGGGCATTCAAGACGACCCATTTTACTGGACTTTCCGAGGCTGTACACGTTGAGTGATAATGGGATTTTACGTGGCCGCGGCAGGCACGGCATGAGTGGAAACAGAGAGCTCGACAAAAAAGGTTAGAGCTGACGGCGGAGTTGAAAAAGGCTTCCGACACCCGTAATTTTAAAAAGAGGGTGAGGTGATAAAGGGGTGATTCTGCAGATACAATAGTAACATGGGCGGGGATATTACTGCGGTATGAGAGTAACTGCGGTATGCGAGTAACTGTGGTATGCGATGCTATTCCACCTATACTCAGCCTTGCAAACAACGCGGCGCTTTCGTTGTGTGGCTTATCCTTCCGACCGGCCTGGTTCAACAGGCTAGACCTCGTTCAAGGCACTTGGACAACCATCGGGGACTGGGACTTGTTCTCAGACTCATTCGACTCGTCTATAGACTCTGCCACAGACACCACCGACGGTGATTCCACCAGCGAGGACTGGTCGGATATTCTTGGCTCGGAATGGAGGGGATCCGAGTCAGGGTCTTCTCAGTCGTCGGAAGACTCCATATTCGACTCGGACTCGGACGGCGACGCCGATAACAGATGCCGGAGCTGCTTCCCCTTGGATATCCCGACTCAGACGACGAATATGACGACAGCACCAACGCACGCGCACGCGGCAGAGTAGTACATTGTCCCTCCGGATCCCTCTATAAAGTATTAGATGACATTAACGCCTCGGCCTTGCGCTGGCGGTAGGTCAGGTGCCTGGGCAGATAATTATCTCGCTGATCCATATCTTGCGGAGTTTTTTTTTTTTGTTATAGATATATTTTAGCGGAGGACCAACAACCCACACAGTATGGCAAGGGTAATCCCGCCTCGAGGCGTGCAAAGTGTCGGCGACTCGGAGAGCACGGAGATGGAGCTGTGAACCACAACAGTGGTACATGTTCGAATGGGGCGTGTGATCGAGATGAATTCAGGTCTCACTCCTCTATAGTCGATTCTTGCAACCAAGCTTTTTCTCGCACTCATGGCGGACGGGACCCACCCTCATCCCTGATCAAAGCGTCGGCGACTCGGAGAGCACAGCGCCGAGGTTCCCGATATGGAGCTGTGAACCACAACAGTGGTACATGTTCGAATGGGGCGTGTGATCGAGATGGATTCAGGTCTCACTCGATTCTTGCAACCAGGCTTTTTTCACGGTCATGGCAGTTATCGTCCTCCGAGTTTCATCGACATTTACAAACCCGCCACATATAAAAGGTAGGTCCCGCTTCCTCTTGTCCTCAGTTGTATTTTACTGACTTCCGTCTCATCTCTCTGTATCCACCAGCTTTCCACAACACATCTCAATCATGTCTCATCCCTCCATCAACCAACGCTGCGCCGTCTGTGAACGCGCAACTTCGCTCTGGTGTAGCCGTTGTCAAAACGCATGGTATTGTTCGTCTGAACATATGCGTAGCGTGCGTTACACCCGTGACATATGTCTCATTAAATCTAACTCTGTGGCCATTTAGGACTGGCCTCGCCACCGCTCACATTGTCACGCTCCCTCGAGTCTCTATGGCTCGAACCTGATCGCGACAACCGCCCTCAGCCGAGCCCGAGTGCATTTCCGTCAACGCCATATTATTTTTGGCCGATGAAGGTGCGTGTTCGACGCACCCACACCCGCCTCGCGCTTATTCCGTCCCAGAACGGCCCAGAGTCATCAGCGTCAGATGCCGCCCACCGCAGCGCCGCTCGGAGGGCCGCGGCCCGGTCCCAGCTCTCCTGCCGTATCTCGGCGCGTCACCCGCCAGCGTCGTCCTCACCCAAGGGCTGAACGGCCAGCCCCTGCTCTTCCCCCTCCACATCTTCTACTCGTCCTCGGCGCTCAACAGATCGTCGCCTGTCAACCGCGCGATTTACCACATCACTTCGGGAGCAGCGCCAAAGGCATGGTGTGGCAACGTTGTTGTTTTCAAATTCAACGATGCTTCTTGTAAAGGGTATACGGAAGCTGGCTCCAATGACCTCCCAGATTTGTCGGCGTATTTCCTTTCCTACCAGTGACGTGAGTGATTTACACTTTACCTTTTGCCTTTGCCTTGACAATGCATCTCATAACCCTTGATTTCTTGCTCTTCTGCAGATCAATCAACCTAATTCTGCCTGCCGACGTCGTGACCAAATTGCGACACTCTCCCTATCCATAATACACAGTTCCAATCAACCTTAGTATCCAATCGACCTTAGTATACTACAACTCGACTAATTTCCACTGGTGTAGCATATTACCAGTACCGGCTCTCCTTCGCTTTGGCCTCGTTATTTTTTATAATTACTAGACTTATACTTACTTCCTAGACCTTGGTATACTTTCTGTCAATAGAATGGGCTTCCCGGCTCTTATGTGGTGTCATTGTCGACGCGCATGAACGATCCCCGTGAAGCAGAGGCCCGCGGCGCCCGCCAATGCATACCATTCCAATTCGTCTCCCACCACCATCTCGGAGGATCGAAAACTGTCGAACGACCTCGATACCAAGAAACCCCTTGAGCCTGCCCTCCCAGATGCCTTCATAAGCACTAAGTACCTCCAGCATTGTCCCTCCGGATCCCTCTACTGGCGGGCAAAGTATTAGATGAGATTAAAGCCTCAGCCTCAGGCTAGCTATAGGTCGGGTGCCTGGGGTGTCGCTGATCCATTCCATTTTGCGGAGCTTGCTGCTCTCCACAGACATATCCCAGCGGGGGACCAGCAACCGACACAGCAGGGCAAGGGTAATCCCGCCTCTCGAGGCGTGCAAAGTGTCGGCGACTCGGACAGCACAGCGCGGACATACGGGAATCGGGTCTGGGAACGATTACGGCATCACACCGATCCTTGAAGGTTCCCGATATGGAGCTGTGAACCACAACAGTGGTACATGTTCGAATGGGGTGTGTGATCGGGGTGAATTTTGTCTCACATACCAGATCCGCTGCTCTTTATAGAGAACAAAAGGGAGAGAAATGGACGACGCGATTCCTGCTTTTCTTGCGCCTCGACGACGACAACACAGCGATGCCCCGACACGCACTCACCACGACGCTCTCCCCATCGCCGCAACCACTCCGCGCACATTCACCTTCCCCGTGGCACACAACCTCGCCGACTCCCCGCTAAGTGGCGTCTCGGAAGGCCAATTCCAGTCATTTCGATGCCTAGATTAGCCTTTGCCCACAGAATTGCCGCTAATCAAAAGTCCCTCCCATTCTCACTCTGACCGTCTTTCCAGCCGCCTGCAAAGAATTGAAAATCAATCCCCAGATCACCCTAGTCATTGTTGGGAAAAGGGCTTGTAAGGTGTGTCGATTCTTGTTCGCGTGTGATCTAGTAGCTCATGAAATTAGGCTCTTCCCGGTGAACGACAGAGATGCGGATCGCAGTGTGATATCGGTCATCCCAACGAGTCTGATTTTTATCTTAAAAGCCATAGTGGGCTTTTGGGAACTAGTCGCCCGGGTTATTATTCGGTTCATGAGTTTGATTCCTACCTGCCCACCCTCATGTTTGCGTGCTTCCAGCTAGAGAAACCGATCCAAACCATGGGATTGCACGTCAGCAATCATGATCGGGAGTTGCCGAGAACCCAACATAAGCAATATATCGTCTGTTTGGAGCCAGCAAAAAATGTAAGGCAAGCAGGAACGTGTATCCTTTTCAAGATGGAAGTCTCTGTGGACTAAATAATGATGGAAAGTGTCAGTTTAAAAGTAGATTTATATGACCCGTTGAAACGGCCGTCGCGGCCCTCATTTGACGGGCCGTTGCTTGGGTAAAAAAATGGGCGACGGGACGGGCACGGCACCCGTTTGATGGGTGCCGTCGAACCGTCGCGACGGCAACGGGCGGCAGCCCTAGGCTCTGCAGCCTGCCTATTAGCGACTGGGAGAAGGTCGCGGTGGACATTGTTGGGCCTGGGACGCTGGTGGAAAGTTTTGACGCGCTCAAGGCTACTGCGAGCGTCGGGGTGCAATGCGCAGAATTCTTTGCTGAGCTGGTCGCTAGTGCTGTCTTCCCATTCCGGATGAGGCGTGTGAGGCGCGGTCTGTTTTGAGATGTGGGTGTACCCTCAACATTATTGTGCTCGTCCTGGACTGAGTCTTCGCAGATTTTTCAATGGGATGATTAGTCGCAGCTGCCTTTGCAGTTGTATATATTCCGCCGTACCAATAACAATTGATATGATCATGGCTGGCGATCGATATTTCGACTGCCATATATTGGATTGGATTCCAGCAATTCGCAGTTTTCTAGTAGTGCGGGCTTAGCCTAGCACACGATTCAAGCATTACCCGCAGTCCTGAATGAATTATCACATCAGTTTATTCCCAGTTACATAGACATCACTACA
>JARKIC010002700.1:0-51409 GCA_029378375.1 Mycena olivaceomarginata | reverse complement strand
ATGTCTTCGGCACATTTTCAGGGGCTTCCCAGACGAGAACGTCGACTTAAGAGCAGGAGATGGCGGTCAGAAATTCGGCTACAGCAGACCATTGGCCTCCAGAAACTTGCTGTGTAATCGGTTGGGCCATGTTTAGTGCATAGGACTAGGGGTACATCTCTGAATACGACCAGGAAATCTAGAGCAGGAGTTGTCGAGGTGGTCGTGGTCGAGAAGAGAAAAGTCACCATTGTCACGAAAATCACACTGCTGACACGGCAATCCCACGGGCGTATGAGAAAGTTCGTGTTCCTTTACAGCTCTTTGCGGTACAAGGCGCAGACCGCTTTTTCTTCCTTTTTGGGCATTTTGTGATCCCCGCGACTAGGACACCCATTGCGGCCTCAATTCTCATCCGTTGGCCTTGTCCATAGGCTCATTCGAAGCGCATTTAAAATGCGCACACAATGGCGCCCCCAGATTTCCCGTATTGCATTGAAAGCTGCTTCTTGGGCCATGAAATCAGATTTTTGGCGACTTTTCTGAGAATTTCCCACTAGAACAGCTGTTCTGCCCTCAGTTCTTCGCCTGTTTCCCCGAGTATAGGCTCAATCTCCGTGGTTAAAATGCGCACACAATCCCCCTTCAGATTTCCCGTCTTGCATTGAAGGCTGCTTCTTGAGCCATGAAATCAGAGTTTTGGTGACTTTTCTGAGAATTTTCCACTAGAACAGCTGTTCTTCCCTCAGTTCTTCGCCTTTTTCCTTGAGTATAGGCGTAATCTCTCCGCATTTCAAATGCAAAGCGAACCGCCACCTCGGAATTCCATCCTGGTCCCGAATAGGACACCTGGGGACACGATATTGACGGTGGGTCATCACTTCTGATTGGCGGTCAGTCGAACAGTTGCTGCGGTCTCGAATCCTCATCGTTTCCCTAGTTTTTATGATCATTTGATTCGTGTTTAAAATCCGCAGTGAACTGCCTCCTTAGAATTCCTAATCCATACTTCATAAAATCTCTTTTTTTCACTCATTCTAGGTGAAAATACATGGGAAATATGAGATAGGATGCATCCGGTCGATATAAGTATACATTACATCCGGGAAAATGGCCTGAGATGCGATATCCAGACAGATATTGGTTAGTGGGCATCCAAGAACGTCCTCAATGCCGTTTAGCAAAAAAAAGCATGGTTAGCAAAGAAGACTTCTGTCAAAGATGGCCTGTAGGTCCATTCTGAAGAGCATGAAGATGTCTCCTTGTGCGCATTTATCAGGGGAAGAAAATGAGCCTATGGGGGGACCAATTGAGCAACATTTGAGTCTGCAGCGGCGTTCTACCGACCACTGATCAAACATGATGATCTGTTGCGGAGTTTCTGTGTCGAGTCGGGGTATTCAGGGTCAGAAGAACGAATCTGAGGTGCGGTTCGCTTTGCATTTGAAACGCGGAGAGATTGAGCCTATAATCAAGGAAAAGGGAGAAGAACTGAGGGCAGAACAGCTGTTCTAGTGGAAAATTCTCAGAAAAGGCACCAAAAATCTGATTTCATGGCTCAAGAAGCAGCCTTCAATGCAAGACGGGAAATCTGAAGGGGCGATTGTGTGCGCATTTTAACCACGGACAGATTGAGCCTATACTCGGGGAAACAGGCGAAGAACTGGGGCAGAACAGCTGTTCTAGTGGGAAATTCTCAGAAAAGTCGCCAAAAATCTGATTTCATGGCCCAAGAAGCAGCTTTCAATGCAAGACGGGAAATCTGGGGGGGTCATTGTGTGCGCATTTTAATGCGCTTCGAATGAGCCTATGGACAAGGCTAAGGGATGAGAATTGAGGCCGAAACGAGTGTCCTAGTCACGGGATCATAAAATGCCCAAAAAGGAGAAAAAGCGGTCCGCGCTGTTGTACCGCAAAGAGCTGTAGGGCCTGATCGGTGGTACGGTATGGCTACAGTTGCCTGCCAAAATAAAAACTGTACGGTTGGCAACCCGTAACGGGGATCAAAGCGTCCGTGCGTGTGCTCGGAGGCACACGGCCTGTTGCTACGGTGTCACACGGCAATCCGGCCCATTAGTCCGTCTCTTCTTTTCTTTCACTCTCACTCTCACTCTATCTTTCCACATTTCTTTACTTCCAACGTTCTCTATCTATCACCCAGACACCAAATATGGCCAAGGGCAAAAATGACGATGACGGGCCTCGCGTCAAGTGCTCCTGGTCTGATCCCGATGACGCCGTGCTCGTGCAGACGATGCGGGAGTGCAAGGAGATGGGTTTCTGAGAATTGAAGTATTGCCCTGTGAGAATCGGAGTATGCATAGTTGCGCTGCCGCTCTTGTTCTTTGCGTTTTTTTATCGCGGAGACACGCAGAATACGTGTGTTTTCCGATAAGACGCGTCATTGCACTGCCGTTAGGTGCCATAGTGGAGGTGTGGGCGGGAAATGGATGGAGGCGAGTGTGTTTACAGCTGTTTACTCTACATTACATAGTGACCGGATGTGTCAGCCGTGGGAAACGGTTTGTGCTTTTTGATGGGGCTACGTAGCCGTAGCCATTCCGTACCACCCAATTGGGCCCGTAACATTCTGTGCCCCTCCGAACGAGTTCTGAGAATACATAGCAACTCAAATCAACCACAAGAATTGATATATCCAAGTTCTTCTGTCAAATTTGCACTCCGAAAATTCACCAAACCCGGTGATCGAGAAATCAACTCGATGACTACCAAGAGGACTTATTATTGGGTATATGACCTTCCACACAGCGTCCAATATGCTACCAAATGTTGATTTTTTTTTTTTTTTTGTGGAAACTTGAGTATGAGGGGGGGGTAAGGCCGCGAGCGGCAGGTGCCGAACCTTGTCCCTTTTTTTTAACACATGGCACTGCAGGCTGATACATACATACTATCCTCCCCCCGCCCCGCCGGGACAAACCTAGTACTCGGACAAACAGACATTTCTCATCCAATACTGGACCGTTTTCTGGGGATTTCTGGCTCTATTTGAGCGGTAGGATGTGTCCTAGACATCAAGGGTGTAATATCCTTTCATATCGAAGGTCATAGGATAGATAACAGTTGAAACATCTGGCAACTACTAGGAATTTCGAAGAATTTGGGTATTTTTGGACCTAGGGCCCTTGACCTAGGTAAATATCATCCCGATAAAACATGCAAAGGATACCCCCTATATCATAAAAGTGTCCATGCAAAAGCTCAGAGACATAGCTGCCCTGTAGCTCTCACAAGAGTCCGAAAATTCGGACAATGCCGGTCAATTTGATCTGTCAATTGCCCAGATTGATGGCAAGAAATTCCATGTCCTATGCCAGTCTTCCTGGCCTACCTGGCGCTCTTCTGTATGTATCTAATAGCTCTGATGTAGGGCCGCATCCATGCAACATTTCAAGCCTTTTGATGAGAAGGTTGCTGTGATAAAAGGCCGGCAATTGAGAATTATGTTCTTACCTAGAACTCGGATACTCGGCCTCATCAGCCAAAGTCGCCATTGCTCAACCGATACTGGGCCGTTTTGCACAAACCAAAAGCTCATTCCGAATCATTTTTATGATCTCTAAAAGTCTATCACCTCCAAATGCACCAGAGGCTCTTAGGGAAAACATATTTGAGCTTCTTCTCAAGTGTCCGAGTTCTAGGGGGGGGGGGTAGTATTGCGTATCAATATATCAATGGTGTCAATTTACAGGAGCCACCTATTGTTTCTCAGCAGCTCACCAACAACTTATCGAGGGTCGGCAAGAACATCCAAAACACATCCTTTATCGGGTAGCAAGAATACTCAAAAAAAAAAAAAAAAAAAACTGTATGTATCCCACCCGAAAGGAAGAGCAAAAACAGAACAGACAGAAAGGGAAGGCTGTTCGTTAATAACATACAGAAATGAGCCCAGGGACAGGCACCACGTGGAGATGGCAAAGACATTTGCGAGAATTACAGGGCAGACAAACAAGAACAAAGGCAGGGGCACCGCAAAATGCCCATATATGGACGAAAAAAATGAATATGGACATGGTCCTGAAGCCTTTCTGTGGCGGAGGCCTATGCAACACAGCCCCAATACTCTCATTGGCTATCGCACATCAATGGCCATTTAAGGCAAGCAATGTATAGTAAACATATCGGTGTAAGGAACCAAACCTAAAGGTTCGGCAATTAGAAAGATTTCTGACTTGTCATATTCGAAACACAGGATAACACAGAAAAGTCTTCATAAGGTAGGCGGACAGTCACTTCTCACTAACGGTCACATGGTGTGTCACGTCACACGTAGCGTGGCAAAACCTCAACACAAAAAAAATAAAACATGCTGGATTTCACTCAATTTTGATGTTTCTGAGGTCAAGATTTTTTTGGGATATTACATAACCCAACTGGCTCCTCAAACATATATCACATTCCACTGCAAGATATTGTGAGAAGTGGTCCTGGGCTATTGCAAGGTGAATGGGGGTCAAACACATCTTGTGTTGCTTGTGTGGCACAGATTTTAGGGGCATTATTACTGTATATGGAGCGTGAGAACATTATATAAGCAGCAAATATTGAGCCAACAAAAATGCAAACTTGCCCATTCGCTGAAAGAATCATTTCTGCACTCAAAAAAATGGGTTGAAAAAATGTGATACTGCTCCATGAAAAAGAGGTATTTTGAAATTCTGAAACCAGGGATCTCTCAGGAGGACCTAAAGGCACTGTTTCCTGGTCTTACTTTTTGCTCAAATGTTTTGCCGGCCGAGCCTTATCACTGTCACGCTTTGGTCATGTGACCGCTTGTGGGGAGTGACTGTTGCTTACCTTATTACAACCAGTAGTGCCTTATATTTGAGGTCTAACATCATAAGCAGGTCCAGCAGACTAGCCAATCAGAAATGTTAATTTGTTCCCGGAACTTGTTGGAATATAAGAAGTCGAACAAAAGTGTCTGTCAGACAGGCTAAAAGGCCTTAGAGCACTAGCTCACTCTTCGAGCCAAACCATATTTTCGAAAATTCAAGCCGTAATTGCCAGCCTAAAAACTCATTCCAATTAATTCCATAAGTGTGAAAATCGGGTCTCTTATCTTTCATGATGCTCTGGGACTCTCAAGAGTGTCCTGAAGGATGATTTTTTTGTGTTTTCTGTGCCAGTTTAGGTGGTTGAACATTAAAAGTAGAAATCGGGTCCACCATCATGCAATTGTTTGGAACAGAGTACATTGGAGGAGTTGGCTAGACCTCTTGATTCCCTGTATCATGTTAAATCTCTTATCAAACATATATGGATGATATCAGACCACTTTCTGTGTGCGCTGCCCATCAATTGTGCCATCAAATACGCTTGGGCGTGTTTTGCTGTCCTCAACGACAGAAATTTCGAGGCGGAGGGTCAAATGCAGTCAAATTATCCTTAATAAGGGCCCCTTCAAGTGTTTCCCCATACTTTAGCAGTGTTGAAACTACCCAATGTCAGAATTTACCTGGCCGTCAGACAAACACCCCATTTGACCGATTCCCTCTATTGCAATGACCTAACGGGTGAAGAGCATGCAAAATTCGATGATATTGGAATCCTTCTACATAAGAAAAATACATACAGGTGGCTTAACCGAGCGTTATAATCTAAACCAAGTGTAAGGCCCGTACTTCCTAAGTTTTGGTGGTATTTCCTTCATGTTCTGGTCTGACGAGATAGAAAGAGTCATGAATAACGTGATTTCAAATAAGAACAGGGATATCCAAGACAAAAAGGGGAAAAGATGCAGGGTAGCACAAAGCAGGGGGTGCGAACGGGGTGGGAACAGAAACAGGCAACAGAGGACACGCGAGGCTGCTGGTGCCATCACGCATGGCAAGGAAGATCTCTATGCACCCTGTATGCACATAACAGAAGGTGTGGTGAAGGGAGGGTGGGGCGGCGTGAGGCAGGCCGGGCAGCAGGCCGGGTGCCATACCACATACAGGCGGATGAAACGATTGTGAGGTGTAGCCCTTGCCACTATTAAAGAGTCTGCACAGCATGCAGTACGCCAATGTGGTTACAGGCCATGCCCACGCAGCGAACAGATGCTGTGGTTGCAGTGCTACAGGGTGGCGCGCTCTGCAGGCACACACATGCATCGTTACAGTGTATCACGTGGTATTGGATGGTGGTGCAGGGCCCATGGAGCGGGGTGCGAGGGGGGGCATCCCGGCCCGCACCTATTGCTGCAAGCCGATGCGGGTGACAGAGTCTCTCGGGGACGTTGAGAGTAATCTAGCATTGTGTAGTATTTTCTGACCGAAATCCGAGAGAAGCAAATGACGCCAGGTAGGCAGGAAAGTACAAAGAAAGGCCCGGGTTCAGTAATGACGATTGCGAGCCCAGGGATGGAGCGCAGCCACCCAGAAGCATGGAGACAGGGGATACGACCATAAGATATTTCATACAAGATTTGAGGACCGTTGTACCCCAGGAGCAGCTTTTATGGGATGTGCTGCCTGTGGGATGCACCCCAGAATGGTCATAACGCCGAGGTATCGGGAGTAATTTGAGCCTAGAGAAGAGATATTGCAGTGGGTACAACATATAAGAGCAGCTAAGGGAGGCCGGAGAGTCAGCAGAGGGCCCAGAGCTGAGGGGGAGCCCGAGCGGTGGAGGGAAGAACTGATAACGGGGATGATGGCATTCTAGCAAGTGTCAACAGATTGACAGGGATGGACCCATTTGGACAGGCGGAGCGCGCCCCGGGCACGGACCATCAAGTGGTTGTGTGCACAGACCATCATGTGGTGGCCCAGGCGCATAAATAGTTAGCACTGAAAAGGTGTGGAACGTGCCTAGAAACACGTGCCAATATATCAGCCCTTCCACTACCAGAGGCTCTGATATATCATGACGCTCATTCAGAGGACCTCTGATATATCAAAGTACTGTATATGCCTGCGGCTCCAGCACCTTCAGCTCCGTCCTCAGGCCCATCCTCGGCTCCAGCACCTCTGTCTTTGGACCCGTCCGCTCTGGCACTTTCCTTGGCCCCGACACCCTCAACTCCCATCTAGTTCCATCCCTTGTGCTGGCACATGGTATGTGATCAGGCCCGCAACCATTGTAGATACCTACAGACATGTGTTACTGGTTAGTACCTACTAATATATAAGGTTTCACCTAGCATGGGAATCCTCATCCTTTCTTCTCTTCAGATTCCCCTGCTAGGTGCATAGTATTTCTGCTCCTGTACTTAGTACCTATATTTATACTTCGGATTCCCCTGCTAGTTTCCATGCCCCACATCCGAGCTTAAGGTTGCCCTTACAACCTTCTTGTCAACCGCACTCATCCAGGTGATGAACAACATTGTCAGTGTCACATATACGATCAGCTCTGTCAATCCATCCAAGTTGGACAGGGACACAATCCAACACATCATCCAGGTTTGCTATGGCCAGAGTCATCCCACAGGTATGCTGGACATCCCTCAGTTGGTCACTGGCATTTGCCAATCTGAATTTCCTTCCAGGATCGGCTTCTTGCAATTTACTAGCAGATTATCACAGCATTCAATGTGAATTATGCGATGCAGATGGGCACGTCAATACAGGCAGCCGGCATGAAGGCATTGCTGCTGTTGGGATCTGACACCAGTGTACAACACCCATCAGCCATGGACTTGGAGAAATTTCAAGTTCCCAACAAGTCCCACCCAGACCCTCTTGTGGCTGAAAACTAAACTCAACAGCCTGGACAGACCCAGTGAATCCAGACAAGAGCTAGTATTTCTGAAGTTTCAAAAGCATTAAGTGCAATTCCACACCAGGTCAGTTTGGAAATCAGGGCAACTTTGGTCACATTTCCTGAAATTTCACCAATAGGCTCAAATTTCTAAAATAAAACCAAATTACCCCCGAATTAGTGAAGGAGGTTTTTTTCTGATAAAAAAGCATCACAATAGCAGCTTTAGAACATTAGTGATCAGGCTTTGATAAGAAAGAACTACTGGGAATCCGAATATTACATAGCAAAACCAAGTACTAGTTGCAAGACTGCACATTTTCCACTAGAGAATAACATTTGGCCCATTCTGGACCATGTTTGAAATAATCATATGAGAAGTGAGTCTGTTTTTGACTAATCACCATGGTGTTAAGGGGCATCCAAAATCCTGCTGTATGATAAGGAGGGAGCCAGATCAGTAGGTTTCATGAGAAGACACCCAGCCATCATTGGCTATATTCCAGAATGATGACCACCTGGGCTATATTCTGAGAAAAAAGGTTTAAGCAAAAATGAAATGTGTGAGTTATGAACATACAGGAATATTTTTACTTGGGACACATCACCGTTATCTGGTTTTCTTTCCAAATGCACAGTGTGTTGTCAGAAGAGCCAGAGATATGTGCTTCCCATCTGGGGAGAAGGCCACTGACAAGCTGAGCCTGTGTGGCCCTCAAGAGGCTCACCAACAGCAGTGCCACCTCCGGGCATCCCAGATGTGCAGTGTGTTGCCAGAAGAGCCAGAGAGACAATGTGCCTCCCATCTGGGGAGAAGGCCACTGACAAAACCGAGTCTGTGTGGCCCTCAAGAGGCTCACCAACAGCAGTGCCACTCTGGGCATCCCAGATGCGCAGTGTGTTGTCAGAAGAGCCAGAGACAATGTGCTTCCCATCTGGGGAGAAGGCCACTGACAAAACCGAGTCTGTGTGGCCCTCAAGAGGCTCACCAACAGCAGTGCCACTCTGGGCATCCCAGATGCGCAGTGTGTTGTCAAAAGAGCCAGAGACAATGTGCTTCCCATCTGGGGAGAAGGCCACTGAAAAAAACCGAGTCTGTGTGGCCCTCAAGAGGCTCACCAAACAGCAGTGCCACTCTGGGCATCCCAGATGCGCAGTGTGTTGTCTTCAGAGCCAGAGACAATGTGCTTCCCATCTGGGGAGAAGGCCACTGACCGAACCGAGTCTGTGTGGCCCTCAAGAGGCTCACCAACAGCAGTGCCACTCTGGGCATCCCAGATGCGCAGTGTGTTGTCAAAAGAGCCAGAGACAATGTGCTTCCCATCTGGGGAGAAGGCCACTGACCAAACCGAGCCTGTGTGGCCCTCAAGAGGCTCACCAACAGCAGTGCCACTCTGGGCATCCCAGATGCGCAGTGTGTTGTCAGAAGAGCCAGAGACAATGTGCTTCCCATCTGGGGAGAAGGCCACTGACCAAACCGAGCCTGTGTGGCCCTCAAGAGGCTCACCAACAGCAGTGCCACTCTGGGCATCCCAGATGCGCAGTGTGTTGTCAGAAGAGCCAGAGACAATGTGCTTCCCATCTGAGGAGAAGGCCACTGACCAACCGAGCCTGTGTGGCCCTCAAGAGGCTCACCAACAGCAGTGCCACTCTGGGCATCCCAGATGCGCAGTGTGTTGTCAGAAGAGCCAGAGACAATGTGCTTCCCATCTGGGGAGAAGGCCACTGACCAAACCCAGTCTGTGTGGCCCTCAAGAGGCCTCACCAACAGCAGTGCCACTCTGGGCATCCCAGATGCGCAGTGTGTTGTCAAAAGAGCCAGAGACAATGTGCTTCCCATCTGGGAGAAGGCCACTGACAAAACCCGGTCTGTGTGACCTGTAAGCCTCATTAACATTGCTGGCCACCCACTCCACTGTCCTATTTGCCATGACAGTAGTTGAGAAAATTGGTTGTGAAAACACTTCCTCACAGTTGACTCTCTAGGTGCTAGTGGCAATGCCGATATATATATATGAGGTGTGCTCTCTGTAATTGCTGGTTGAAAGATCCCAATGAACTTTCTTGCATCTTCAAGAAATGGAAGGATGCTGTGATCCTAACAGGTTATATTTTTAGTCTTGTATTGCAGACAATACACCATTTCCTCACCTTTGCCCACATCATGAGCCTTGACAAAGCCCCAAGAGTATTTGGTACCCAACCACAAAGGCTCATGACTTCAAGCCAGAACAAAAAATTTTGATACAGAAAGTCTTCTGCTCTGGTGACAGCCTCGGAGTTGAAAGTTATTGCTACAAGATGGTCCACCCAGTAGTGGCATGAATATTGCAGACAATGGGAGATGTACTTTTCTACTCGGACCTGAAGATCAGATATATCTCTGTTCCTCTTGTAGGATGTTGGTAGATCACATATATTGAACCTCAGTTCTTTATCCATGATGTGGATCAGATTGGATGCTAGAAGTTGCTGCTGTTCTTGTGGTTCCACATAGAAGATCTGGCCGTTGCTCTTGTACTTGGACTGTCATGAACTCTCTAAATGACAGGTGTATCAGCTGTACTTTGCCTTGATCATCCTCTGGAATGCCAATCACTGCACTTAGAGGGGTCAATATGTTTCAATTTCATTCCTTTGCATGTTAAGCAAATCTCCAAGAGCATCCAGATCCAGTGGCTCCAGTAAATTAAACACTGTGCCCAGTACCTCCATGGAATGTTTATACTGCTCTTGACGAGCAGCATCAGTCCCAGGTTTTGGAATAGCCTCATTGACAATTTGGAAGTACAAATGGTTCAAACCATGGCCAAGGCCTGATTTAAGATGCTTCATAGATACCCCTGGGGGAATTTTGGGTGATCCTTGCTGGATGTATCGAACTGCAGTTGCAGCATAAATGAAGAGACCATCAGCCTGATGTGTGATAATATCCACATCTTGTGGCTGAGCCTTCCAACAATCCTTTGGTTTCCATGTACTTCCATCGAGGTTATAATGGATATAAAGACGGATGTCCCTACTGACAGTGGATTTGTCAATTTCATCCAGGAGGACTCTGTGCATCATTGAAGATAAATCATCATGCCTGAGGTAGGATGGAACATCTGGACGACCTGTCAAAAGGAACCGGATGTGGAAAGGTATTCTGTTGATGCTGTCTGACAGCCATCCAAGAAAAATCTGACCACGATCCTGTTTATGATATCTGCAATCCCGTCCACAATCCTGCTGGTGGTCTTTTTCACATTCATCCAGTGCATCCAAACAAATAATCCAAGGGGTTGTGCAAGATGGCATTTTGGCCAGTATTCCTACAACAAGATGCTCAAACTGCTCTTCTGCTGCTGCACCAAGGATTTTTGGATTTTCATCCAATATTTTCACAAGGAGATCCTTGAAGCTAGAGCTATAACATGCAAGCTGATATGCCAAGGTGACTGGGAGACTGGTGATCAATCTGCGCTCCTGGTAGTTCCGAGAGAAGAAAAATGATGCTGCTAGACATTTCTGTTTTTCAAGTTCAATAGCAATTGTCTTGGCTATGGTTGATTTGCCAGAGCCTGCAGAGCCACTGAGCATAACAACCCTCTGAGATCCATCTAAGCAGCAAGCCAAGCAGGTCAAACAAGTGATTAGATTGTTAATTATGTCTTTCCGTGTCCCTGGGAGGCATTTGTCTGGGGTATTTTCAGCATTATAGTGAGCTGAGACATATTTGAGCTTTGCAATGAGTTCTTTGTTGAGTTAGCTAACAGCTCTGAGAATAGATATTGAGTACATACGCTGGCCTTTAGCTTCATCAACAGTTCCTTTGAGCTCTTTGACTGATGCAAAGACATGTTAGCCAATAGACCAGAGACAAATATCATGTAAGTACATACACTCAGCCTTTTGAGTTGCATGCACTACAGAAGTAAATTGCACAGTAGGGCCCCTCTCCAGTACCTCCAGCACCCCCCTGTACACCTCCTCCCCCACCACTGCCTCCTTTACCACCTGAGAAAAGTCAAAACTTTTTTAGCATCACAATCAATTTCCCTCGCACCATAGATGTAGTTATTGGTTATTTGGAAACTACTACCTTGGCCGTGAGGTTGTCCTGGTTTCATTGGCAGTTTCTTTGACCTCTTTGACTGATACAATGCATGTTAGCTAATAGGCCTAAGATAGATCTCAAGTACATACACTCAGCCTTGGCTTCATCCACAGTTTTCTCAATGTGTTCAACTAATGCAAGTTCAGCATTTGGTAAATTAAAAATCAAGATGAATAATTGTTCAGATAATGGAGTAGAAAAGACATGCTACCTGTATTGACCAATTTCTCAACTGAAATGGATCCATAGAACTAAGGAAAAATATTAGAACATGCTGCCAAACAATGGGAATACACACAGTAAATTCTAGGATGTTGCTTGCTATGTCATCCCTTAAGCTCTGAATCTGTTCCATGTACTCCCCGCCCTTCATCATTTGTTTGATACCACTCTTTGCAGCCAATGATTCACATTCATCAACAAATGGTTCCAGCATTCTGGAATCCAGAAACAAGGGATTAATTCTGAACTTGTGTTTCAAGTATGTAGTGGAACATACAATGCCAGCTCAGTCAGGTGCTTTTTGAGTTCACCATCACAGCTCGACGTGTCAATCCCGATCAACCCCTCCAGATGCGGCTTCAGCTTGGCTAGATCGCCCTTGTCGGATCGCATATCCTGGTACATAGGTGTCGGATGATAAAGCTTACCATATAGAGGACAAAGTCACGCACTTGAATCATTTCCGCCGCTGCAAGGACAGTACCGAGTGCGGCCTCCGGTCCAGGGGTGCCGATGCCGGTGACACATTCCTTGGCAAACCTGAGTGCCGGAATAGCTTCAGTGCTGAGTCTGGTGAGCCCAGAAGCAAGATTCTTTCGAGTTCCTGTGCTCTTGGAGGATGCAGAAGTCGACATAGTGAGGGGAGGACCAAAGGGGAGACAACGTGTACAGCGCGCGGCAGCTGCTGAAGGTTTGACATGAACAATCTTCTCCATCAGTGGCACATGAGCGCTGAGCCGGACCGGCCCTTCGGTTCTCAAAAGGTTTATTAAAATTACGTACGTCTATCTATTCTAGCGCCGCGTGGGCATCTCTTCAGGCTAACCTAGGCCTGCGGGTTATAACCACGATTAATGCCATGCGCCGCCCCATTATCCGCTTCGCGCCTCTGCGCCCCCGTCGCGTCTGGTCCACCAGCAAAGAATTGCGCCAGGAAACTTCATTCTCCCACCCAGCTGCAGCATACGACACCATATATCGCCCCAATAGTATGAGGCACGGGTCACAAACGGCCCCAGAGGCTTCAGAAAGTCCATCCCCCAGCAGTCGCAGCTTGACGGCGCGCTCGAAACGGGAGGTTCTGGGAAAGCAGACGGAAGCAGGACGGCTATATCTGTATGTCCCTGGCGCTCACGGGCGAAAGTTCCGGTCGCTTTGACGTAGGGCAAGAGGCCGAACTGTGCGCCCCGCTGCCGCCGCGCCCCGCGCCCGGTGGAGCTCCTCCCCTTCGTCGGATAACTTCCTGCCGTTACCGCATGCGCATCGCTAAGCGTCGAATTCTACATATGTGGCAGGGATGGATGTCCACCTCCAGCCTCGCGGTGTCGTCTGAGGTCCAAACATGGTGCGTTTATTCTAATCATTTCTCTCGTATTGGTGCTAACAAGAGATGTGAGCAGGTCTGCTGCCCGCCAAGTGGGCCGGTACAAGCACTAGCACAAGTCCGACCACCAGCGTCACCTTCCCTCACCGGCTCCCGGGCCACCGGATCTCCTTAGGGCGTGCTAGACCCGCATCATAGCTCAAGCAGCTCGATCTCCAGCCGCCGCAGCCGCGCACCGCTGGAGGGGAGTCAACATGCCCCGTTCAAATTCAGAATGTTGTGCACAAACCCAGAACAACGCATCGGCCACGCGTCGCGGCACGCCATGGCCGCGCAAAGATGAGACGGGAGGTGGGTAGGCGCTCAGCGCGCAGGGCGTCCGCTGCTCGAGCAGCACGAAGACCGCGTCGTGGAAACCCAGCTGCGTGCGGCCGAGGTGTGGACTATGACTTGGGACCGGATGGATGTACGGGTACGCGCACCGGTCAGCGTGCTTGGGGCAGGGTAAAGTGAATCTGATTAGCAGGAAGGATCTTTGGAAGCGTACAACGAACTATGGTTGATCGCGCAGCTGGGACGCTGCAGTAAACCTCCCCTCCTTCACTTCCGAACTCCTCGCCCTGCACTTTTCCTCTCGCCGTCTTTTTCCCAATCGGTTTTGACGCGCGAAGGTTTTTCAGTTGCAACACGCTTACGACCATTATTATACGACCTGACGATTCACGACTTAACGATAACGACACATTACGATACTTTCCCCCCCTCTATTCTCGCTCTTTGGGTTCGTCGAGGTACACGTACCTAAGTATTATAATTATATACATAGACGAATATCACATTATTAATCCCGCATACTCGGTACACAGCTTGCGGCGTCCCCAAGACCCGGGCCGCCGTGTGCACGTTGCCGAGCTATAGCGCGAACACATCTCCTCGAACACTGCGCCGTGCGGTCGAGATGCGGGATGGACGGATCCGACGGACGGGCCGTGTGAGTACTTATAAGGCGGCAGTGACCCCAGAACGAGCCGCTGCCCGCCGGCCCCGCGGCAGCGCAGGCGCACCTCCTCGACCCCGCGTCGCCTCGAAAGCGCATCGTAGCATAATCCAGGTGCGGCAGCGCACGGCGGGATGAGATGAGATGGGCAGTGAAAATTCCGGCAGGCAGGACTGGATGCAGGTGGGCGCCGGCGCCCTGGGCGGTGTAGATGAGACGCACAGAAGGTGGAGAGAAGATAGTCGGTCGGTTGGTGTAGTCGAGTCCCAAACTAAGCTGCTTGGGCACCTGCGGCCATCGATTCGATCGCTCAACCCCGTCCCGCAAGATCTTCTCGGCAGCAACTTGGGGTGGGGAGAGCTCTCTGCTGCTGCGGCCGATGGACAGAACAGCAGTAGAAGACGCTCGCGTGTAGTGCGCGCGACGTTGGGAGGCAGGAAGAGCGTGAAGATGGATGACGGAGGATGGCGCGCGATGGGCAGCGATGCATCCACGTCCCGCGCCCGGACACACGCCAGAACGCGGCGGCGTCAACAGTACCCGGCTACGGGCTGGGGCAGTCGAGCCCCTCGTGCACGGCACAGCTCGACACTCAGCCCCGCCCGACTCAGCGTTGTTGATCTTCTCGCATCGAGGCAGACTCCCGATCGCCTCAGAAGGGGGATGGGTAGGCGCTCGGCGAGCGCGCGGGGCGTCCCCTCCTCGAGCAGGGTAAAGACCGCGCGACTCGGGACTCGGGACTCGGGACTCGGGACTCGGGGCCGGATGGATGGATGGATGGATGGTCGTATCGGCCCTAGCCACACACCACCCGCCCGTGTGTTGTCTCGAGGAGCCCAACGCCGCGGCCACGTCCACCAAGCTGCAGCGCGGGGTGGGTGCACCTCCTCGAACACCGTGTGCGTCGTCGGGAAGCGCATCGGGATCGCACTACTGTCGAGGTACGGCTGGGCAGCGCGCGGCGATGAACGGCGGGATGCGATGGATTGTGACGTAGGCGCCGGTTCAAGCGAGCGCGCTGCATGCACTGGAGGAGGGCGTGGTGGCGTGCGGGAGCTGCGGATACGGGGGTAAACCTGGATTGCGTAGGGGGAAGAGGAGATACGGTCGTCGGCGGTGGAGGTGGAGGTGAGGGCGGGTATTGACGCAGTCTCCTTGGGCTTGGGATGACGGTTGGCGACGACGAAATACCACTGGGCTGGTGAACGAGGGTGTGGGCGGGACGAGCGAGGTTGTGGGTTGGGAGGAGGCCTCCCTCGTAAACGGACACGAACGGGGTTACCCACAGCTAAAGCTGGCGTGGTGGGTGCAAGAGGCAGAACGTACAACAGCACATCAGCGAGAGGCGGCGGAAAAGTACATAATGTCGCACAAACATCAAGCGAGTCGTTCCCAAACTACCGAATCAGAAGAAAAAATTAGTCGGGCGCGCAGAACAAATAAAGGGAGTCGCGCACCACATACACACGCCCCGAGATGATCATATCGCCGGAGGTGCGCTTCACGAGGCGTGCGCAGATAGGGTCGAGACAAGACAGTCGGGCTGGTGCCATCGAGCTCTTGATGCACCGGTGGTCGTCGATTAGATCACTCAGCCCTACCCCGGCCGCCAGGGAGAATGATTATCTACGAAAGGTAGAAGGCCCTTGTGTGTAGTGCGCGCGCGCCGTCGGCAGGTAGGAGGAGCGCGAAGGATGGCGGCTGATGGCGCAGGATGGGCACCATGGCCACTAGTGCTTCCCGCCGACTGCGATCGCTCGCAGCGGCTCGGAGTCTGAGACCCAGGCCGCCGAGCACTTCCTCGCACACCCCGTCGTCGGGAGCACACACGTGGTCGATGAACGGTGGATCGGGAGGTGCTGCATGCACTGGGGAAGGACGTAGAGGGGCGAAGAGATGTGCTCGTGGGCGATGGAGATGAAGGCGAGGATCGATGAAGCACTCCTTGGGTTTGGGATGTTGGTGTGGATAGGACGGGGCCGAGCTTGTGGAGGGCCCTGTCGACGGAGTGAGGATGGTGTGGTGCGTGCAAGCGGGCGGCGTTGCCCTACAACAGCGTGTACATCAGATTAGTCGGGCACGCAGAGTAAATGAAGGAAGAGTGCGCACCGCATACACGGTATACAGGTACACGCCCGACCTGACGCCGAAGAGACGAAGCGAGGACATGCACAGAGAAGGGATGGTGGTCGGGCTGATGCAGTCGAGCTGCTCATGTACCGGCAGTCATCGATTCTCTCCTGCACGAATAACACCGAGACAGCTGGTGTATGTAGCAGCCCGACAAGCAAGTTTCTCGGATGGTGCGTGTAGTTTATCTACCGTGTTGTGCTCGATGGTGTGGATTGGGTCAGGGGGGGAACATAGTAACCGTGCCAATCGAGCTTTGGAATTGGGGGATATCTTGCGGAATGATAGCCTGTGCGCGGTTGCAGGGCGGAGTGGATTATGGGCGTCGTCGATACAGAGATGGTACGGTCTGGTCAGGCAGTCCAAGAGGGGCAGATACTGTACCATTTTATTCAATTCGTATGTCACATGTCACAGGCCCCCAAATTTACGAATTTTTTCGTACGTGTCACAGGTCACCGAGCGATGTACGAATTCTGAGAAAAGTCACGAAAATCGCTGGAAAAGGGCTAAAAAATCGAATTTTTCGCCTCTGCATGCGCGGAACAGGCCACGGCGTGCGGCGTTCACACGAGTGCCAATTTTGACACCAACGGAGGCAGATCGGTAATCCCACAATCCCACAGCTCTTCACTCACCGCCGACTCTGCGCTCGCTGGATGTTCTGATTCCTCATTTTTGGCATGGACCAGCCTTATTTCTGAATAAAAAAACAGTCCAAACAAGATGCTACAATACTCTACCAATGCCGCTATCTCCTCGGGCACGTCAATCCCCGGGACATCCAAATCCTCGTTTTTATCGTTGGCATGCCTCATGATACGGTGGATTATATCATGCCTGCCTAATTTAGGCTGTGTCCAGCCGCTTTCAAGCGGTTTTACATTCTCTGTGAGGTCTCTACAGGTGTCTAAATAGCAGATTTGACTCTCGGCGGCTTTCCCGCTACTTTCCGCCCAATTTACGAAAAAAAAAATCGGTGTCACACTCCCCCCGACCGATGTACGAAAAATGGATTTCGTACATTGATGTCACAGGTCACAAGGCCGACGAATTGAATGAAATGGTACAGTATGGAGGATTCCATAGTCGGTGAGCGATAGACAGGTAGTTTAGGCCGCTCGCAAAGCTTTTGACCAACGGAAAGAATACTGTAGCAATCTGTATGACTGAAACAGTTTTTGGACCGTGACTGAAACAACTGCGGTGAAACGAGAAACAGCCGGACCGTTACGCGTTACATACCCAAAATAGTGAAACGAGCCGATTGATATCGGCCAAATTTTCATCTACCTACGCGACATCTGAATACAGCTCCAGCATCGTATGTGTGCACTTAAATACAGCCGCATAGATAGAATGTAATTTTTTTGATCTTGAATTTTTTTTAAAACTATATTGGAAGTAACGGTTTTTGATGGTGAAACGGTGCCGCCGTTACCCGTTACACCCCGAAGAAACTGAAACGAAACGGTGCCCCCCGTTACGCGTTACGTTTCAGTCATACAGATTGCTACAGTAGAGTCAAACAGCTGGCACTGCCACCCGAACCGCTGCTCTCATCAAACTTTCATCTTGCTCTCATCTCCTCAGACCGGGCTGGTTGGACAAGAATCAGGAACTCGAACAAAACTCCGGCGCAGCAGAGAGCCGTAACGACTCTGCCTCCCTATTTTTCCGATCAGACCCGCTCTCGCTTCGCTCAAACGTCGCTGCTTCAGCTTTCAATCTACTGGCGAATACTACTATGCTGGTCCTCACTTCTCCACTCACGACTACAACCTCCTGAGTCTTTTATGCTCGATGAAAACCGACCAATGCTGTCTTATTAAAATTAGGAATTTGGCGACTTGAGATCAAGCGCCGTGAGGCACGAACTGTGCTGCCAAACTCAAGTTAGGCCTCGCTAACCAGGGAGCGGAAGTTGCCGGCACTCGCTGAGCCCATTACGAATGATCTCAGCGAGTGGCTGTGCGATCTTTTCAGTCCCGACGACCTCACCGACTTCAGAATCGCAGTGCGCGCGAGACACGACGCGCAGTTCTGGAATTTTTTGACAGACAACACTTACTTGGCTTCTTTCCCGTACTTCTGTTTCCTTCCCTGTCTGTTTTCTGGACCAACGACGCGCTGTCTACACACAGACAAGACTGGTAGCACATCGACATCCGGCCAGCTACTACCGTGCACCACTGTTATCGGGGGTTTCATATCAAATAGCACTGCTCCAGTGGGAGATCTGGATGGAAAAAGTCAGGATTGGTGACATGCTCAAGTGAGTTATTGAACAACCGTCGACCTGGGGTTCCCTATTGTCTCTACATCCGGGGACCGTTTGGCAAACGGCAGCCAGTTGACACTGTGGACTTGGAGCCTTCCGCATCTTGAGCCTCGACGGCTGCGGATTCTGCATTCACGGGCACTGGCTAATGGCGTTGACGCCGTTGTGGGCGATTGACTCAACTGGGCCTTATGCGCAGCAAATGCTCGCCAACATGAGAGGAGGCGGACGTCCGTTCCGCACTGCCCGTGGGCAATGTTTTAACGATGACGCCGACGGGAGCTGGGTCGAATACCCTGTGACGCCGTATTTGTGGAGCCTGAATGACCATACCTTTATTCTGAGATCCGTGTCGTCGATTCACGACGGTCCCGACCGCGCGCAGGGTCGAATACCTTTGATGCGGTAGTGGTGGGAGCCTGAATCGCCATTATTTGTTTCCATGCGGGCGCCGTCGATTGACGGTGACGCCGACCGCTGGGTCGAATACCCTGTGAGGGCCGTATTTGTGGAGCCTGAAGGGCCGTTGTTTTTATTCTGATATGGGTGCTGTCGATTCACGGCGGCGCCGACCGCGCGCAGGGTCGAATACCCTTTGACGCGGTAGTTGTTGAAGCATGAATGGCTATTATTTTATTTTGATACGGGTGCCGTCGTTTGACAGTGACGCCAACCGGGCGCAGGGTCGAATACCCTTTGACGCTGTATTTGGTGGAGTCTGAATGGCCATAATTGGTTTGATACGGGCACTGTCGATTGACAGTGACGCCGTACCCATTTGGAGCCTGAATGGCCATGATCGGGGCACTGTCGATGGACAGTGGCGTTGACCGGGTGCTGGGTCGGATACCCAGTGACGCAGTACCCGGATAATGCCTAAAAGACGGGCGGAGTTTGTTTTTTTCTCTGGGAGGAGACGCACATTGGGCGCTGGGTCAAATAACCAGCAACTCTGTGCCTGTGCAAAATGCATGAATGTGACATTGGTGTTTATTTTTCATTAAGGCGATGATGCCCGCGACTACGTACCCGGGATAATGACTAGATGGCTGATTTCGACTTCACTTGGGCGATGCATCAGGTGCTGAGTTGACTACCCAACGACGCTGTACCTGGGCTACTGCCTGAATGGCCTTGTTCATTTCGATTCAGGGGATGATGCCGAGCTGGTGCGGGGTCGAATACCTGGTGCACCCGTGCTGGTGCCTGAATGGTTTTGTTTCTTCTTTCGTTCAGTGGTGCCGACTGGACACTGGGTCAAATATCAGTGACTCCGCCGGTACTGGGTCGAATACCAGCAATGCCGTGCAGAAAGAAGGAGAATCTCATGTTTCATTTTCGAGCGCCTTCGATTGAGGGTGATTCCCGCCTCGGCGCTAGGGGATTCCCAGCAACCTGCTGCAGGCGCAGGAGGTCTGTCGAGTTTGCCGTTTAGTCATGGATTCGGACACTACTAAAATGAATGTGATGCCAACCGGCACTGGGATTGAATATCCAGTGACCTCTTGTGTTGAGGAGCGGACCGTGAGGCCATTCGATTCATGCTGATGGGCTGAGTGCCAATGATCACGGACCTCTCTGACTCTCTTTCGGGTTACCGAATAACGGTTGCACCATCACGAACCGCCGGTCAGTGCGCCGAGTGACACAACAATTTGTAGAGACTACGGACTCACGAGCAAATATATGCTGAGGGTCGGTGAAGGGACACAGTGCTCACGGCGCTAGGTTGGATACCTAGTGACGCCAAAATGACAGTTTAATGCCTGAACACTCGAACTTGAACCTCTGTTGAATGGCGGTTCGAATAGCTGACGATGTGATAACCTGACGCTGCATTCGGTGTTGCGGTCCCAAAGCACACCACGGAGTACGAGGTTGAACAGCAACTCTGAGTGACCCGTGCAAGTTGCAGGGCACATATCAAGTTGAATAATGGGACTCTGCCAGTGATACGGTGTTCATAGAGCACATTTGATCGTGAGTGCCGGTGCGGGCCCAATACGGGAAAAATATTGTGTTAGACATATTAATAGGTACGTGATTGATTTGAACTCAGTGTCGTATTGGAAAGGTAAATATTGAATGCTGGTCGGAGACTGGGATAGTCGAAGGTGGAAGGATGCGATTTTTTCGGAGATCCATGTCCTGTTGAGGTCGACTGACCGCAACGGGTTTTGTCGACGAGAAATATTGCATGCCCGGTAATCACTTGCACAGGCAAGAGTTTCGGAGGTTGCTTTAGACAACCCTTTCGTGTTGAAGTTGAGGCTATGCCGGATGGAATATCCGATGACAATGTTCGATTGGGGCGTTGATTGCGGGGCTGTCCTGAGGAGTCCACGGCGTCGAAAGGGCGTCGAAGCGGGGTTCATCAATGTCTGAGTAGGCATTGGGGGAGCTGTGATTATTTCAGCCGGACATTGTTGAACGCCGTGCACAATGCCGAAACTCGTGGGGAAGTTCATTGTTAGTTTTTAGTTCGAGCAAGATGATTTCAGTCCGTGATTTCAAGAATTCTCACTCTAGTTATCTGGTGACCACTGGCCGTTTGACCATTCCAGATGGTATTGAGAACCTCTGTGATTTTTGATGATGTGTTTCTTCCCGGATTCATTGAGTACGCCGCGAATGTGCACCACTGCTGGATGCAGGAATAATCTTCCTTCGGTCAAGCGGCAACTACAGTGCAGTCTATTTCTGCAGATTTTGCGAGAAAGATTTGGTTTGAATCGTTCTCCTGAAAGCCAGGGTTAAATGCCGAGTTATAGTCTTGAAATCGGACAAGAGGTTTGGCAGTAGTTCTGTGTGATGTTTGGAAAATCACTTAAGCCGGGGTTGCGTATGCAAGGCGTATTTGGATATGTGTATTGGTTTAGGCAATCCGGAGTGGGTCTTAACGAGAATTAAAGCCAGTGAGGGTGGACTGCTGGACTCTCACCCTCAAGTTTTTGATACAGCAGGTGTATAGATACGGGATTTTAGTTCTGAAGAGCTGAGCGTGAAGTAGCTTGCGAACTCCCGTCATGAACACTGAAATCCAAGATTAAGAAGATGTTTGGACTACCTACTAGGGCACGGTGCTCTGATTATCCTTGCATTCCGCAGTCGCGTCGCAGTACCTGCTGCACCGGAATCCAGCTGAGGTCAACGACACCGAATGGGCCGGAAGATTGACAGTAAAATCTAACTCACCCAGTTGATATGTGACATCAGGGCATGCCAGAGTTGACTCTGTGTACAGCAGTGACATTTGCTAGCCAGAGGTTGCAGCGCAGAAAGTCTACCAAAGTGTAAAGCTTTGTCGTGGTATGGTCGGCCGACTCAAAAATTATTGAACCGGAGATGGATAATCCCATACTTTCCGACTATGAATTTACCAGGAGAGGACCGGATCATGGGAATTGAGATCTACTAGCTCAATTTGGGGCGGTCGATGTTACTCTCGCATCAGACCTAAGTATACGGATCGCGGCGAGAGAGTTCGTCCACCTGCGGTTTGCGATGATGATCTGGTCTCGAACACAATTTATTGTGTACAGAATGAAGTGGATGGGGAAGTTCAACTTGAACTAGCAAACAACTCCTTTGAACAAGTCCGTTGAGCAAGTTAAACTTAGTCCAGTTTCACACTTTGCTTGAAACTTGGTTTTTATGGGTGTGTCTAACTTGCTGCAACGGCTGGTCCGGGCTGGCCTGTCACACACATTCTCCGCTCCAGAGCCTTGGGGTTGTGCTGCGGCAGAGGTTCGTCCTCGACAGCGAGCCCAAGCCTCAAAATCCCATCCATGTTCTCTCAGAGTGTGATTTGAGTCACTGCCTCAGAGATGCGTGAAATTCATTGAACTTGAAGTTTCTGAGACAATCAGTTCTTAAATTGCAACCTAGTCTGCGCACCATTAGCGAGGCGTTCACATCCGCCTGATCACTGACGTCACGCTCAGATGCGATCGAGGTGCACATCAAGTTGCCTGATTCAGAAAGCGAGTCCACTTCATTCTGTCACCACTCCACTCTGCCACGCCACCTTCGTTGCCCTCCCCGAGCTATGAGTGAAACCGCTGACTGGGTACTTACGAGTCCCTTCAAGTCAGAATGGGGAGAGTCACAATAGGGAGACGAGGAAAGAGAATTCGGACGGCCTCCCCGACGGGTGGGTCCTCGCATCTTGGCATGACGACAGGTTCTAATGGTTTCGATTACAGCTTGCAGAATTGCGGATGTACACGCTTTCTTGGGCTATACGAATCAAGCCCGACTGGCAACGCAAGGCGTCGGATCCCGAAATCCTGTCCAAATGGCGGCAGGAAGCACTTGATCAGCAAAGTCCTCTGGAGTATGACAAGAAACTGACAGAGGAAATGGTAACTCTCCTGCTAATTTCTAACAAAGTAAACCTGACTCATTTGGCTCCCTCATTCTTTTTCGTCAGGGTGGACTATATTCTCGCAGAGCTGGCTGGGTATGCCAAGATTGCGGACAATACAAGGGGGATCGAGGTTAGACATCAGAATTGGTTACGTCCCAAATTAAAAGTGCTCGCAGAGAGGCTGCTTCGACGCCATCTGGTACTCCGATCGACTTATCTCGGACGATGTCACCGAGCGCCTGAAGATTGCTGTCAGTGTACTGGAGAATCTGCCTGACTCCGGCAGAGACTGGCACCCGGGTTCGAACGAACAAGTTCTTGATCTGGTCCACCCATCCCTGTACTGCATCGTCTATGACCGAACTCACGCTTACGACCCTCACAAGCCCCACGTCCCAGCGAACTTTCTCCCGGTGGTTGTTCCAACATTCGGAGATAACGATTCGGTAGCGGACTGGTCCATCTCGTCCGCGTTCTGCTGGCTGCCTTCAGACTTCTCCGTCGGCCTCGATGGCTCGGTGAAGCTCGTTTCCCCCTATATCAAACAATCTGCACCCCGAGAAACATCAGGCGCTCTATTGTGTCATCGAGGAGATTCTCGGCGGCTTCATCCCGATGTTCGACCGTGTCCTGGGTGATAACGACAATGAAAACCCACTGGCCTGTGATGGTCAACGCCTAGAGGCCGAGCAGTGTAATCTGGGGAGATGAGGGACCAGAGGGTGGGCCAACCTACGACGAATATCTAGAGGAACTTGTTCTAGAGGAAGGCGAGGAGCCACCGAACGAGGACGAGTGGTATGATTCCATCAGGGACGAGTGGAAGAAATCCAAGAAGATATTGCCGGAGGCGGTAGCCTACGAGGGCCAGTTGGAGCAGACCCTGTCAAAAATTTCGCTGCGCGGAAGGACAATCCAATGCATCGTCAAGCTCGCGAACATTCACCTCACTCCTGACCGTCCCGAATACGAAGGGGGGTAGTTGGCACATAGAAGGTGAGAAAATTCGATCTACTTGGTTCTATTTTGCGTCTGATTGACTCTACGCAGGAATGGCCAACGAACACATCGTTGCTTCCGGAATATATGTTTGTATCTAGGTTGAACTTCGCTACTTGCTAACATGCTCACACAGTACTACGACGAAGAGAACATCACAGAAGCCCGACTCTCATTCCGCGTTCCCACACAGCAACCTGAATACCATGCTCACCGCGAAGACCACGACTGCGTCTATACGCTCTATGGCTTTGCTTCGTAGGAACCATTTCCCTTCGACTTAAAGTTGCTACTCACATTGACTAACGCTATAGACAAGGCTGGTGTGTACAAGAGCTGGGCGAGATGGTAAGACGATTTCCTGTTCTCGTTCTCCCGCTCATCATGTGTAGATTACGAAAGAAGGTCGGACTCTTTCCTGGCCCAACCAGTACCAGCATCGTGTCTCCCCCCTTCAAGCTCTCCAATCCTTCCAGGCCAGGCCACCGCAAAATACTTGCAATCTTCCTGGTCGATCCTACGATCAACACATTCCTTCGGCCACGGCTGTACCTCCCCAGCAGGCGGAATGGGCCTCCACGGCGCTTCAGGAGGCGCATCAAGATGGCGGCTCACGTGCAGCGTGCCTCCCACAGGAGGTGGTTGACTTGGTGAAGGGACAGCTTCCAACCACGTTCATGACTCTGAAGGAGGCCGAGGAGTACCGACTTGCGCTGATGGAGGAACATACGGTTTTTCGTGGAAAAATATGAGGACACTGCATGTGGCGTGCAGATGAATATGTGCGAGCACTAAGTAGGATATGGCATATATACTGTCCAATAATTTAATTTCACACGAGATGACAATGCAGGTGTAAAATTTTCTCGAGACGACACACCTTGCAGAAACAAAAGTTCAAATGACACATGGTCCAAAAAAAAAACTTTTGAAATGCAAGCCGTGAAAAAATTGAAATGAACACACAGAAAAAATATGCTTCCGAAGTTGAAGTTCAACCAACCACTTGAACTGCCCTGGTCATTCACCAATGATAAGCAGTCCACGTGCATAGCATTCCCCCTGACCGCTGCCGTGTTGGAGACCACTTGTTTGACTCTGCGTCAAGGATGTAGTCCGCACCCGCTACGACCACCGTGCCGACCATATCTGGACACGGCGCCGGCATTGTCGAGGCGGAATAGGTGAGCCGGCGCATCCTTGAAATACTGCCGCAGTGGATTTTATCCAAAGCAGAGGAGAACTGGGCGGGTAGGCAGTGAGGGTGCCCTGCGTGGCCTTCATCGGGGCTCCGAGTGGGAAACCTGCGGTGATGGTGGATCCACCAGTCTTCGTGGGAACCGCACCGTCAGCGACGTTGGGGGGTGGGAAGAACTCAGGCAGGGGAAAACCCGGAGCGATGGGCTTCGAGGTGCGCAAAAAACAGTAGTCGGGCCAGGTGGTTTGAGCAACCAGAATCCTAGTGTCCCTCCATCAGGATGGATCGATTTTTTAAGGCCCGCCCAGTTGAAAACCGGGTCGGGCTTGGGCCGGGTCGGGCCTGAAAGCCCCGGGCTTGGGCCGGGCTCGGGCCTGAGCCTGAGCCCGGCGAATCACTATGTGCTTGGCATGGCCACTAGGGACACAAGGGTAGCCCTAAACTTGAATTTTGGGGGTCGTTCCGCGTTTTTCCAAGCGCGCGATCGAGCGTGTTTTTCCCGCAATGTGTCATTTCAATCTCTTTTTCTCAGACCATGTCATTTCAACTTTTTCCGTGAATCTGCTGTTATTTCAGCTGATTTTGGGTGGTCCTATTTATTGGACAGTATATGCCCCACACAATCACCCAATCTAGACCTATACATGACATAGTAAGTTACATTATATTCTAATTTATTTTGAACGAAATAAATCACTGTCCCCCGGAAAAACTAGCGTAGAGAAGATACTTAAATCTGGAACTCAATGCTGTCCTCGCGGCTCTGAACAACGCTGGAATCGGGCACGGTCCCCGGCTCTGGATCCCTGTGTGTATGCGTGTTGTGGATGTGGATGCCTGGGTCTGTCTGTTGTGGACGCTCTAGCGCGTCCACAGATTGCCTCCCCCGGCTTGCGCTTTCGCTTTCGCTTTCGCTTTTCAGCCTTGCTCCCGTCGACCAGAGTCAGCGTGCCTGAAAACGGCGTGCTGCTGCGGGAGCTCTGTGACCGCAGCTGCGAGCCCGCGCCATGTTGTGTGCCGCGGCGGCCGGCGATAGCGGGCTGGCGGAGGGCGCTCACGGCACGTATGAGAGACTGTGATGTTGTTGCTTTGGTCCTGAGAAATGTCGGAGTAGGTAGCAGTGCTCACCGGATCGGTCGCCGCGAGCACAGCGTACAGAAAGGGACGCGCGTTGAATATGCATAGATCTATGCGATCCAGGCAGCAGTCAGCGGGACGGCTCATCCTGTGGATCTCGGAAAATGCGCACCTAAGACCCCTAACTGGAAATTCTGGAGAGGAGAACGAATTAAACAATCGCACAGGCAGGGGAAAGGAACGCGTTGAGCGCACATACCAATTCGGTATTCCCGAGGTGGTTCGCGAGATACAAAGCCAGAATAGAGCTGGAGAAGTTGAGGGCGCAGGAAAGGAGCGGGTACAGCGCTGTATCGGGAACGCGGTAAGTTCCAAGTAGATGGGAGGGACGAACTCAAGAGACCGTACTGATGCGCAGGATTATACCCCGGAATTGCAGGATCGGCGCGGCGCTGTACGCGGCGTACTGCAAGGTGGACATGTCGGCGGAAATACCCGCACGCATGCGCTTCACGGACATCTGCATTTGTTGTCAGTCTCGAAAACACTCAGGACACAATGCCGCAAACGAACCTGGCGGCGGAGCATGTACGATACGAGAATGAAGAAACATACGAGCTCCGAAGATGCCATGAGGAATATCCAAAACGACAGCGTGCCGACGACCCAGCGCATATAAGTCGCGGGATCCGGGTTGTTGTACCAGCAGGTGCCGTTGTAGGGACCCAACTGCCCAGCAGCAAGTGGGACGATGTTGCACACCGCGACGAGGAGGAGCCGATCACGTAGTATTTTTCCATCTTGAGACCGTTAACCCCGTGGACCAGAACCAATCTGGCAGACAACAATTTATTAAGTTTAAGCGCGCTTTTGTAAAGGGCGGGCTTACCGGAGATTCAGAGCCATGCAAAAGTACATGCCCGCAGAGAATAAGAGCGATGTCTGCAGGAGATCAGGATAAAGCGGCCGAATTCTAGCCGTTGTTGGACATACGTTACTAGCGAATACAGCGAAAGTACATGCAGCGGCAGATATGGGAGCGTCTCGGTTGGAATCAGGGTGACAGAAAGGATGAAGCTTGGTCAGCAAGTCACTGGTGAGACAAAAATGCAACTGGGGGGAATGCGCCAGGCACGCACTTGGAAACCGTGGCGTATATGAGCAGGCGGAAGCTCACGCGGTGCAAGTGGGGCCGAGAGCGACGTTGCCAGGCAGTGTATGCAAAAGCTATAAGCACCATGGCGGAGAGGACAATACCAGGGATTAGGATCCCTAGGATCAAACCCCTGTGGAGAGTCGAAGCGTTCACCAAGGGCTCCAATCTGCCGAGCATAACATTCAGCGTACCTCCTATGGTTATCGAATGAGCTGGCGACGTGTTCTTTGGAGTCGGACATGGCGGTAGGAGGGAAGAAAGAGGGACGTCGGAAGTAAAATATGGTAGCAGAAACAGGGTTCAAGCAACATAATGGGGAAGTAAATCTTAATCGTAGCAGATTGACGGTCGTGATCGGTTACATAATGATGGCCCGATATGGCGGACAGGCGAGCTGAGCGTAGAAGTGTGTGCAGGAGGGAGCAGGGGACGGAATAAAATATTTTGAGCTCGTGGAGGGAATAATTGCATAACTAAAACATCTTCTGCGTCTTCAGAATGTGAGCCAACTTCGTGGAGAGGCTGCAATAAATTTATTTTCT
This sequence comes from Mycena olivaceomarginata, assembly GCA_029378375.1. Lineage (NCBI taxonomy): Eukaryota > Fungi > Basidiomycota > Agaricomycetes > Agaricales > Mycenaceae > Mycena > Mycena olivaceomarginata. The sequence goes on along the minus strand of JARKIC010002700.1, from coordinate 23,323 downwards.
TGGAGCCGAGCGCTGCCGAGCGGAGGTTCAAAGGACTGTAAATTTCCCACAAGGACCGTCAATCTACCGACTCGAAGGATGCTGAGGTAGGGGTGAAATTTGGCGGGAAACCTCATCAAAACGTGAAACGCAGCTCTGTCGGCCGATAGATTTACAGTCCTAAGGCTGCCGATGGATAGTCCTGGCGCCGAGCCGCCATCATCAATAATTACCGCCAAACAACGCGTCCCGCCTAACCTTCTGTTGACTGCTGCCTTCACCGCGTCGCATCCAACACACTCCAACACATTGCAAAGTCACTCGCAACCACCCAGCTTGCCACTCTTGCTGCTCGAGCCTCTGTTCTGGATCTGATGCGCGCGCAGCGCTGCACAAAAAATCTACCTGGCACGGCACACTTAGTCTACTCAATGGCTCGCGCCGTCCGCTCTTGTACTTCACGCCTGGTCACGGTGCCACCGGGGTGCACCGATGCGCGTCCTGGGACCCGTATACTGTGCTACCGTCGTCTACTCGGCTGTCATGTACTAGACTGGTCGAATATTTATCGGCCTCGCGGGCCCTCTTCCATCGCAGCCGCGGCGTCTGCGTGCCGCGCTGAGCCACACCAGCATATGAATGTGTGAGTATCAAACCTCTGAGGCACGCGCAGCGCTGGAAATTTTGCTGGAGGTGCGGCTTTTATTTTCTTTGCTCATGAGTTATCCTCCACCTTGTCATTGAACTCGAGTGCTGCTCGTTTAAGAAGCAACAGGCTCTTTCTTGATGAGACTTCGTGCTCGTGAGTTATATTTGCGCTGTTTCTTTGTTTACATCCAACGCTGAGACTGCGCGCGCAGCGCAGAAAAAAATTGGGTCCTGCCCCCGTTTCGACATTCAGCGGGACATCACCTTCATCCCATCTACCGAGGCCCCGGGGAAGCGCCTCTCGCGTCAAACTCCCCGCCGTCGATCCCCACCCTCTGGCAGCCATGCATTGGCGCCGTTGCCGATGAAGGCACCTGCTTTTGTTTGGCACAAAAAAGTTATTTTCCCTTCACTTCTTCACTTCTTCGCTGCTTGCCACTGACCCAATGTCCCTTCACAGAATACACCCTCTTCCGACTTTCCCCCGACCCACTTTGGTGGTTGAGGCTCCGGTGCCGCACCAATACTATGGTCAGCACCGACATCAGCACCTTGGTGGTCTGCTGATTTTTATCCCCAACTCACACTACAAGTGCCTCCCGCTTCTGTACCATCTGCCTAGAACTGTTTTCAAGCGCCGCCGACGGTTGGATTGCCGACCGCAGGTAAAACTGCTGCTCGTCATCATAGTCTAAGATAACAATTCTGATAAAAAAATATTAACCACCTCCATATCCCTCGCACGGAGCATTGGATTTTCATGTTCCTCTCTGGCGCGTTCGACACCCGCACCACCTCCCGGAAAACGCGGGCATTGCAGCTTGAACTACGTCGTCACCGACGTGTATGACATCGCTGTTACTGCCGCGCAGCGCCCGAAAAAAAATCTCCACTCCCCTGCCTCCCATCTCTGCCATTGCGTCTGATACTTCTCCCTACTCCACCAGAGCGTCCCCCCGCAGTCTAATCACAGGCCCCGGCCGTAACGCGTCGCCGCCGCCGCCGCCGGCGATGACGGCAACACTACTTTAACAAAAAAAGTCGGTCTTTTCTCCAGTTTTTCATTGATTGCCGCCAATTCACTGCTCCTTTTCAGCGTACATATTATTTGAACTCGCATTCCACTTACCTCGGCGTTTCGGGCTCTCACGCGATGTTGGCACTGTGCATGGTGCCGCCATAGCACCTTTTTGGTCCCCCCACACGAACCCCAATTTCGATTTTAATCCATCTCCGCATGCGTTGTCCCGCCTGTGTCCCACTGGCTTAGGACCCCAGGGAAGCGCCTCCTGATGTCAGTTCGCTGGCTGGAGGCGACGGTGCAGCTCGCCGTCGTTGCACACAGCGACAACAAAATTTGGTAAGAAATTTGAAATCCCCTTTATCCCTCTTGCGCAATACTGAATCGATGTGTTTTTCTTCAGCACTCATATCTCCCCCAACACCTCCCGAAATGTGTGGGCATTGCGACTCGACCTTCGTCGTCGGCACCGCATACGACCCCGCCGCCATTGCCTTTTTAGGCACCATCAAATTGTAACCTTTCTTTTGGCCAGCACTCACACGACATGTGTCCGCCCCACCCGCATACCACCTCACCAGGACCCTAGGCAGGCCCCGCGACCCGTCAGATCGCTAACCATGGATGAAATTCAGGCTTCCCGTTATACCAGACGACATTGACAAAATTTGACAAGAACATCGGCTTCCTCCGTGTTGCTCTTGCGGTACATCGGATTTTTGAGTTCTTTTTCGGCATATGCATCGCCTGCAGCACCCAGCAGAAAGGGCGGGTGCTGCGGGTCGAACTCCTTCATCGCCGTCGTATACAGCACCGCCGCTATTGCCTTTTTTGGCGCCACTGCATTGTATGTTCTTTTTGTTACCAGTGCTCACACACACTCAAGCCAAACCCCTTCCCAGGTACTTAGGGCTTAGTAAAGGTTCCGACACGCGAACCTGAAGCCCTGGCCGGTTCCGACATGTACTAGGTACCCATATCATCCATGAATAAAGTTCACTTCCATTTGCATTCAGTCTGAGACATGAGTTACATTATGTGCCCTTTCCCACTCAAGCAGGAAAGGATACAAAACCTTTGCACCTTTCGGTTTCGCCTCAGTCATCCGTACGCGGTTCATCACCGCTTGCGCCGGATCTGTTCCTCCTTCCCCATACCGCTTCAAAATTCGGGCAGCATTCTCCGCCTCCGCCAACGATGTCGAACCTATACCAAGAGCATCTTGAATACTTTTCTTCTTGATCTTCTTGGTCCTACGGCCGCCCTACTCCAGTAAGCCAGAGAATATTGAACAAATAAATGCCCCACTGTGATATGTGACGGCTGCCCGAAATACGTGCGAGAGACGAGTGCTATGAACTCCCAGGAGGCTACAACACCAGTGTTTTGCTGAACTTTGCGATGATGGTTGACGTAGTCCTCGTATCCGGGCAAACCTTTGATCTCGGTGCTCAACCATATGACATCGGCATTTCTATTGCCGCTTGTGTTCTGGTTATTTAAGACGCGCCGGCGTGCGTGCTCAAGGGGCTTTGCCTTCGGATCATTGACATCGAACATCACTAGGCTCGAGCCCGGATTGCTCTGGGATCCGATTTGGGTGGCCCACGCCGGATTGGCGTGAAAATAGGTGCCTTCAGCCTGTAATAAAGGTAGGTGAACAACGTATTAAATCGAAATCAAATATTACCTGTTCCACAAAAATTTCCAAGCAGTTATCGCTCAGGATGACTGCAAACTCTGGAGACGGCCAAGTCTCCTCCAAGAGCGCATCGTCGGTAACTTTGACGAAGTATACACGATGGTCCGGATATTCTCGATCCCTAATAGCCAGCTTCACGGGACCTAAGCCAATATGTGAGGAGTGGAAATTGCGAGAGGAGAATAGAAACCGGTAAGTGCGGAATTGGAAGATTGTAATTCTTCCAAAAGTTCGCGAAGAGACACACGCCACTCCCGAGGCCCACATTGGACTTGATCAACGACTGTAAGAAGGATATCTTGTGATATTTTAATAGGTTTGGACCGCGAGCATCTTCGATAAGCAATTTAACCCGTTGCACCTCTAGGTCGTAATCCTATTGCTATATTAACGAAGAAAAGCCAACGAAATGGAGGTACATGCATGTGGAGTTGTTTCCTTTGGTGGTGTCTGGCCCTCATCCTCTGGATGCCATTAAAGCTTACAATAAGGCGGCGGAAATGGGACTTACCTTTCTCACTTAAAATGGATAGAGATGAGGACTGACTGCGAGGTTTTTGGACAGATTCTACAGCCTTTGTAAACCCAGTTTTGGGGTCAGAAAGAACCTGGCGGAGTCGTGCAACAGTTGTCTTGCTGGCACTGAAGTTTCCGGGCCATTTGTGGATTTGACGCTGTACCATAGCTACCAAAGCGGGTTTCAAGACATCCCTGCCGACTGGTTAGTCCGAGGTCTGAATTGTGGATGCAGCATACAAGTCATTTCGGGTGTATGGAACCTCCGAATTCAGGATGGACATGGCGGCAAGTCCAAAGTACGGGTACCCCTATTTGGATCAGAAGTCACGGTCGAAACATTTCAGCGGCCCGAACGGACAGAATCAACCAAATGAGACAATTTGTCCGGTTGGAGAAACATTAATAGCTTCAGTTGGAGAGAATGAAGGGTAAGTAGAATTTGGCCGACTGGAAGAAAATATTTCTTTCAGTCGCATGAAAAGAATACATTGGTTCAGATGTTCCAACTGAACAGAACGAGCTATTCTCAACTGGATAGAACGGAAAAAATCATAAATTCTTTTCAGTCGGATGAAATCAAATCTTCCGACTGGACAAAACACACTGAAAGTTTCAAATCTCTCCGGTCCTAACAGTGAAAATGTTCCACTGAAAGAAAATGAACATAAAAATACGATTGAACACGCTTATAGGTAGTTTCCCTTGAGTTTGTATGAGCCATCCCTCATTCAATGTAGCAATGTAACGCGTCTCGACGCGCTCATCACGATCACATGACCGTTGTTTGTGTCAGACTCACTGCGCGATAACACTTCATGCTCGAGAAATTTTGAAACCGCTGATTTATACTGGAGAAACAATAGGTATATCTTCACTTCTGAAGTACTTTGGTATGTTAAGACAACTGTATGCGAACTATAATTCACGAACAATGACAGCTACGGTTACAGGCGGCACAAATATCACCTACTGGACGACTGGGATTAAGGTAATCTTCCCGCTCGAGCAGAGGGGTATCCGTCCACGATAATAAGTACTTGAACAGTGTACCCGGGTTGTCGAAATTTTCTGCCCATCCACCCCAGGAACAGATATTGCGGAAAGGCCAGCGTAGAACCATTGCAAGATACTGGCATCCGCCCCGGCGGAATGAGTGGGTGCCGTATGGGCGAGGGTCGATGTCGATATCCAGGAGGTTGTTGCGGAAGTATTCCATGAATGAATCTGTGGACTACAAGGCATAAGTCATTGGTGATACCGTATTTTTTGGCAGCTTACCATGCCCTCGCTGGGAATAATGCTCCATCCGTTACGGCCAACTTTCTTTCGAAAGATAAAACCAGATGGCTTCCCGTATGGGTTGTTGGCTACCGCAAGCTTCCACATTATTGCAAATGCACGGACAGGGCACATCCATGGCCGATCCGGATTAGCATAGAGATAGAATGGTGCGATACCTGAAAATGAGCCATTGAATTGCTGTGTGCAGTAGAATGCAAGACTTACCTCCATTCTGATGAGTCTTGCGAAAGGCAAATCTAGTCGAATGCGTAAGACTCCAGTCTCCATGTCAAATGTCACGTCCTGCCAGGTGATCCGCAGGGCTTCGTCGTACCGAAGAAGGCAAAGCATCGACACAATATAAAGCAGCTGTAACATCATCCGAATGGAATGGCCGGCCCAATCTTCTGGATGTTCTTGCTTACGCTTTTTGGATGTCGAACTGTAGCTGGTGGAGCTTTCGACTGGGAAACCTGTATTGTAAGTCCAAAGCTTCTTCATTGTGGGTTCATCCATGGCACGCGCGCTGGTTACGACTTCCCCTCCGCGAACCTAAGATTTGAGTGAGTACAAATATATGTCTTGAATTTGCGCTGACCTTGTTTCGCCGGAGGCTGATCATGTATTGTGATACGACAGTAGAAATCGAAGGGTTACCATAGAACTGGCCAGGAACTAGGAGGTTTTCCTGCCATTCTTGGGTCCCCAGTTCGTAGTCGCGAGAAAAACTTGTGGCTCATTGCAGCGCGCATCTTCTGTGCTGTACTGTATGTCGCCCGCGCAATGCCTGGATCTTTTGGCTTCCCGGTTTTAATGTCAGAGTCGTCACATCTGCATTTATTGGTCAAAAATCCACGCCGCGAAAGAGACGAAAGAAACCTACTTGTTCATGATCCAAAGGGCGATCCAAGTGGGAACTTCGGCTGAGGGTTTTTTGAATAACTTGTCAGGATTGTCGGTGCCCAAGAAACAGCCAATCTCAACGCAGAATGAGATAAATTGATTCCAGAGGCTACGAAATAAAATCGTTAAAGGACAACTTGGTTAAATGGGTATACTTGACGTACCACCGATATTCTGCACGAGTATTGTCGACAATGATATTCTCTGAAGCCGACTTGAGATGCTTCGACATCTCTTCCTTGGCCGTTTTAGCAACTTTGCTAGGACTTTCGGGACTTCTGTCTGTAGTGCGGGCTTCGTTGCAAAGAATTGCGCTGATCGAGTTGGAGCCCAGAAGCATGGATTCGACTTTCTTCCTCATTTTCTGCTTGAATAGCCTCGTTTCCGACGGATTGAGAAGCGGCAAGGATTGCTCCAGCACCCGCAGCACCAGGAGGCAATGACATTGTCGACTGAGGACTCGGAGGTCGTGACCACAGCGTGACCTCACATACCCCTAACATTCTCTGCAAAATTACCATGTCGATAAACTGGATAGAGGACCTGCCACTGCCGGAGTTGAATCAGACCTTAGGGCCAGACCACCTGATCAAAGTACGGCAGCTCAGAATGTATGTACCAAGTCAGATCCTATTGATAGCTTTTTGAATCAGACCGTTATTGCACATAGAACAAATAAGACAACCGTAAAAGAACTCCAGGGCCATCTGAAAGACTACGGACTTGCAATTTCGGGACAAAACAAGGGTGTCCTCCTGGTCCGTTTGCGGGATTATTCCAATGACCGTGACCAATGGATGGGGTAAGAAAAAAACAGCAATGAGTTTCGGTGGGTTACTTATCATACACAGAATGTTTCCAACCACGTGTAAAGCGAAGCCGAGGCGATATGTCTGGTGCTAGGCTGAATACACACTCCGGTAAAAGGATAGTGTCCCAATTTGGACAAACAGAAGCGGAGACAGAATACCCGAGCAAGCGTATCGCGATACGAGGCCAGCGGGAGATTACAGATGCAGAAGTGGATGCAAATAATCTATGGGTGAGCTTCATAGTACTTCTCCGTCCCCAAAGAGATGGCTCACACATTTGACTCAGGCTGCAGCTGCCTTGAATTTGGTGTCGTTACCTTTACCCGACCCTTCTGGAGCGCTACAGAGAGGTGTGGATGAGGAAGAAGAGATGAACCGCAGGAGAGGTACCCTGATGTCCGAAATCTTGCATTATTCCATAACCGAGAGCTGATCTGTGTAACATAGTCTGAGATGGTCAGACACGGAGCAGACGGCACAGCGAACGGAAACACAGACAACGCACTTGCACAATCCTCTCAGGTTGACGGTCCCAATCGCGAGGCCCAGATTTCTACACCATTTATCCAAGTGGATGCCCGGGTTCCGGATATGATCTCCAAGTTGGGGGTACAAGTAGCTGCATTGTCGAAACAGGTTTAGTATGACAATATTCAAACGTGTATAGGAAAAACTAACCTGTGCTTCAGGATACTCGGATGTCCGATATTCGTCTGCGCAGGGTCGAGCGCGAATTGAAAAGTGTGAGCACTCAGATGTCCGGAATGAAAGCCGGCATCTCGGTGCTGTTAGCTGCGTCAGAACCTACCGTGCGCAATTCTACCTCGGGTTCGATCCAAGAGCGAGTGCCATCCGCGGCTCTTGAACAACTGCCTAACACCGCAGACATGCGCGCGCCAGGAACCACGGTCCCTATTGAAGATATTGATCCCGGCAATCTGAGAATCGTCCTGCTGGATGGCGAGGAGTTTAGTTTCGATTCCACGCAAGTACCGAATCCACCGAATATCCATTTTTCGAACGACATCCCACGGCTATTCAAAGAATGGGAGTCTTCGACTCTGTTGAGAGTCAACGGCCGCGGGGTTGCAATCAAAGATTGGCCGATGTTCTATCAGCGCCGGAAGCAAAGTTGTTCCCACAAGAGCGGAGCCTGGGACAAAATTCGGACAGCATGGGGAAACTGGAAGGTTTGCGCTGTCGTTTTTTGTGATTGATTCATGCAAGCTGACTTATAACAGTTTCTCGTAGAAGAGCGGCAAAGATTCCGGAGCGAAGACGACTTTTGGAGCAAGTACTCGAGAGAAGATCACACGCGTTTTGCGATACCAGCAGATTCTGGATGCCTTGAAAGAGGCCCGCGAGTCTCAAGAAAGGTCGGATGCCAAAGATGCGCGACGATTCTTTAACGGCAATCTGGATCATTCGGATGCTGATGGAGCGTTTGCGTACACGAAGTCGGGCCAGCGGCGCATCAAGGAGAAGGACAGCGCTGTAGCAGAGATATGGAGAGATTTACTGGTGAGCAACGCAGACATCGCGCAGCGGTGGGCGGCCATCCAACAAGATGACAATCGCTTCACTTGATTGATCATCGGAGACGCCACGGAGCCGAGTGCTGCGAATAGATAACCGCCAGAACATTATATTACACTACACACTCATATAAGTATTCCTACTTTAAAGCTTCGACGTACCAAAGATTGTGTCAAACTTCCTGTTTCCCGCAGCAGACCCGGAGTGCAGACCCATATACCATGTCTTGAAGAGCCGTGAAACGGCGATGATGAAGGAGTTAGATCGAGATTTGCTGGTGCTCGGGGGACGACGCGACGCGACGAACCTCTCGATCAGTTCGCGCGAGGAAATGAGCCAGCACGGGATGTGACCATCACCCATGTCCGGGGATCAAAAGTGCCGAGGCAATCAAAAGGACTCGGCTAAACCAGCGATGTGGCTGTGTGGGACCGTCAATCTACCGGAGGAAGCTTGCTTCCCATTCATCGGTATATGGCGTCGAAATGCAGATGCTTACAAATTGCACGGGTGCATCGCTTTTGTAAGCACCGTGCAGCACTTCTAAGCAGACCGGTTCCGGCAGTCGGACCTTCCAACTAACCGGTCACGTAATCTCGGACCGTCTCCCGAATCGGACAAACTTGGATAGGAGTGCGCAACCAAGCTTGCACCAACCTCATACCTGATAGATGGATGGATAAGAACTCACATATATATACTGTGTGGCTACTGTGCAAAGCCTGCTCTCTCCTCCCTGTATTCATCTCTGTCTCATACATAGCAGCATGTATTTCTTTTGTACTTTCTTATAATTTTGCTCATAACTCAACTCTGTTTTCAATCAGTCTCTGGAATCAAATTCTTGCCACTCAACAACTAATGGGTGACTTCCCGTAAGATTTAAATAATCCCCCGGAATTTTTTCGACCGTAGCCGTTGTCAATCACTGGGACCCCATCAACTGCATCACCCCAAAATGGTCCACATTTATTCTCTCATCAACACAATAATTCTGAATCTATTCGGGGGGTCCCTACCCCCCGAATAGACTTTCATATCCTGGGAATATCCCGTTGGGGACACAAATCATTGATCTGTGCCTCCATCACGAACCCTCCGGCCCTCTCTTGCGCTCTAACAACTTGCTGTACTCATATCTTTAGAAGCTGCCACCTTTCCCTGGGTACCATGAGCAAATCCCATCCAAAATTATTGTTTTCAAGACATTTTCAGTCAAATCTGAAGTCTCAAGACCAACTCGAGACATCCTTTTGATACTGGACCTAACAGAATCATGTCACGGAATCACTACATTCCGTCCCAATTCTGTCCTAGCCAGATATGCTGCACGAATTACTGACGGCGCCAGAGACAAGTTGGTCTATATATGGCTGTACTTTATCCTGCATGCAGGCATAAATATAATATCTTGCTTACGGGAAACACAGATGGCGGGAATATCTCTCAGACTGATCGCATCATTGGCACCCTCAGAAATTGCGCTGGAATATTCTAATCTTACGGAAAGTCACCCAATATATCAGTTTCATCTCCATCTCATAGTATGTATTTCTTTTTAACTTTCCTGTACTTAAACTCACAACTCAACTCTGTTCTCAATTAGTCTCTGGAATTTAATTCTTGCCACTCAACAATTAATACATTGTTCAGCATATATATATGTATGGTCTAACTTGAGACTTTCCAGGCCACCTGTGAACTAAATAAAATAGGTCTACCCCTCCAAACGTCAAAGAATTGCTGCACAGCAGCAAAGAACGTGATAATCGCAATCTAGGAAGTCCTGAACAGCAATGGATGCCTTCTCAGCCTAATCTTGTTTAAGTAAACTGGAATGGCCAGCAGCTGCAGTTGACTCCTGGAATTGCCCGCCAGCTTGCCACTGCTCAAAATACTGGTGCTTCTGCTCTCCAGGCACAAGATGAAGACATTGACATGCCAACCCCACCTGACTCACCAACACTGCGGCCCATTAATCTTGGGCAACAGGCTTCTCAAATCATAGTAAATCAGGGTCCAGCTAATGCTCCAAATCCACTACCTGTACACCAGAATCTAGCACAGCCAGTGCAGCAGGAAAATGTTGGTCCAGCTCAAAATCGTAGGTCCGACGAATGTTGAGAATTGACATGGAGCGCAGAGAAGCTTTAGGTTTCAAGTTGGACACCTATGGATATAACATACAGGATATTCTTGCAGAGTATGAGTTTTTGGAGCCTTATGAACAGTTGTACAATTATTTACAAGTAGTCTGACTAATTGAATGGATTTAAATAGTAAGGACAATGAGAAATGAAGCAAGCTTCCCCTTCTATGTGGACTACCATTGTCCACATACATCATATTTTGCTTCCGAAACCCTGGAGTTCACCGTGCGCCACAGTGGTGTTGTCGGCTTCTCATGTCGTCGATTTCACTATTTAACAATTATAACGATGTGATATTTGTATAAGCGAATAACGCTAAGGTACGTACGTACCATATGTAACAAGAGTAATGCCATTGAACCTTACGGCTCAAGTGGACTAGTGCCAGATCGATGACAATGCTGGGCCTACTGAATCGGTGGAGGAGAAAGACGAAGGCTACTGGACGGGGGACGTGGCGCATCAGAGAATGCTGGAGGCCGACATGGCGGAAGAGAGAAGAGGGCATGCCATAAGCTATCATTCGCCTACCAAATGATTTCAAATCATTTGGCAAATGACGCCTATTAGAGGCTATTTGAAACGGCTTTTTGGACGTTTTTTCTTGAAATTTGGAGCCGTGATCTTTGAAGAACTAAGCGAGTAGACAGGTGGAGCCTTACCCAAATCTGGAACCCGACCCGGATTTTTGGGCTAAATCTCTGGCCCAGGTGTCCCTTCTGCATGCCAAAAAAAATACCCCAACTCGCTGGCGATGCGTACACTTTCCCCGTTCTAAAAATCGCGTCGACAGGTCGCCAGAACGAAGTTTAAACCAGGTGCGCATTTGCCGAAATGGCAGTGTGAGAACGTGGTGGAGCGCTTGGCTTAAAATTTGCACCTCGAAATTTGGATTATGAAAGTGGCAACAAATAGCCTCTATTAAGGGTGCTCAATTCTAACTCGCTGGCAACTTTCCCAGCTGTAAATAAATTAGCGAATTAAGCGAGCGTAAGCGACAATAAGCGACAGCAAGCGAGGCTTAAGCGGAGATGGATGATCCGGATAGGAGTCTTTCAAGATACGATGAGATACGACCACTCCTCTGCAGCTATGCCCAAGCAAACCCTCAGTGCACTTCAAGAAGTTTTCTATGAGGAAGCTAGTGTTCTATTTGCCCTCGCGGACGTCATGGATCCCATCAATTTGGACCCAGATGACGATGATAACCCGGAGGAGGTGGCACAAACACTTGCTCAGGGTGATTCTGACGTTGCAGCTGTGTTGCGAATATACGGAGCACTAGCTGTCGAAGGTGCTCAGAGTTTGGAGAGCGACAGCACTCGTGGACATTATTTTCAGGTTGAAAAGTCTAAGGATTGGTTCACCTGTGCATTAAACATGCCTGATCGTGAATTTCGGTCGATATTCCGGTGTGTCTGGAGTAAAACCTTCTTAAAGTCTTGTTCATGTATCTAATTAGGATTGGCCGTGGAACATTTGACCTATTCTGTGATATACTGGCCCAGAATCAGATCTTCACCTCATGCGGGCGCAAGCCACAGCGCCATGTTGCGTGGCAGCTAGGTGCCTTTCTGATTCGCTATGGGCAGCTTGGCTCTCCTGTCCAAGACACTAGCTTCAAGTTGGGCATTGGATTTGGCACCATCATACTCTACTGTCAACGGGTTACACGTGCTATTAGGGAGCTGAAAAAGCAGTATGCATCCTGGTTCACCGAAGAGCATCAGCTCCAAACCAGTGCCTGCATCGAAGACAAAATTGGCTTTCCCGACTGTGTCGGTAGTGGTGACAGTTCATTAATTCAGACATCCGAGCAGCCAAGCTGGATGGGCCCAGCATATCTCAGTCGCAAAGGGTTTTTTTGCAGTAAGTGTGAACTCCAATACCGAATGCACTTGTCTCATTTCCCTCAGTATTCACTATTTGCCATTGTCGACAGTGACTTGCAGTTTGGCGCATGGGATCTTGGATGGCCTGGAAGCGTCACTGACACCCGAGTTTTCAAGAACTCGCATTTTTGGCGTCATCGGTACCAATATCTTGAACATGGTCGATACATCCTGGTCGACAAAGGATATCCATCCACACCATACACAGTCCGCCCGTTTAGTGAGCCTGAGCTCGCAAACACATCCGAAAGAGACAAGAAACGAATGAAGGACTTCAATTTCACCCTTTCATCGGAACGTATTAGGGTCAAGCACGCATTTGGCTGTTTCAAGTTGAGGTTCCAATCTGCTCGAATAATGGGTGGCCACAAGGATGTGGAGGATGTATGGCGTGCAGTTGATGCCCTTCTCATCCTGCACAATATGTGTCTCCACTATGGCGATCATCCGAAGCACCTGGAGGAGTATCGAGAAGATTTGGGTAATGATAGAGCTGGCGAGGAGCGAGTTGAGCCAGACCCGCATGATTTTTTTGTGTTTCAACCCCCAGAAGTTCCAGCTATTGAAACTGGGGCATGGCTGAAGGAGCAGGGAATGGAGCTACGTCAAAGGTTATTGGACTTGGTGTGCCCGATAGAAAACTTCAATTAAAAAGAATCGGGGTACTTAAGTATGGTAGAGATGAACAGATTAAATTAGAAGTCAAGCGCTGCATCCATCAGCTTGTCGAGGACACGACGGGCTTTCTGTTTCGTCTCTTCCCCGTACAACCCTGTATTATTCATCACTATCTCCTTTGCCATTACCTCAGTCGCCTTCAACCTCTTGAACTCCGCTTCCGCCTTCGCTAACTTCATGGCCTGCTCGTCCACCCGCACACGCCCCTCCAGGTAGTTGTTAAGTCCTTGGAGTTGGTCTTCTTTCTTCACCTTGGTTGAAGGCACACGCGATGCAGGCTTCGAGTGGTCCCATGTCGATGGCTTGACCACACGGGGATCACTCGCGAGTCCCTTCTCCACCTTAGCGGCAGGCAGCAGGTGCGGGGGTCGCGGTGGGCTGCTCAATAGTTTCGATGTCCGAATCATTGTTGTTATCGTTGTCAGCGCGTGATCCCCCCTCGATGTCCGAAGCGTGTCTGCAGACGAGCGGGGTACCTCCCGAACAGCTTTCGGATTCTCGCCATAGCTGGCGTCCAGTAAGTGTGTGTTTTGAAAGGAAAAAGGCAAAGGAGGCACTCACCGACCATTCCACAAGCCAAACCAACCGTTCGTCTGCCATTGCTTTACTTTCTTTGCCGACAATCCTTCAATGTCATATCCGCCAGTCTTGCGGGACTTGAGAAACAATCTCGATGGCCTCCTTGTCCTCCCAGTCCGGCTCCTCGTCTGCATCAGCACCCCCACCAGTAAATTTAAGCAAAGGGACAAGCTTTTTGTAGATAGATAAAGACGTCTCCCACTGGTTTTTCATCTGCGTCGCGGTGCGGGCGACACCGACCTTACTCTGAATCTGTAACGAAGGTATCAGTGTATGCGAGGGGGAGGGAAGAATGAGCAGACACGCACCTGCTTCCAGCACTTGTTGGACAACAGCATAATCTTCTGGAAAATGCTGTCTGCGTCTTGCGCCAAACAGAACTCGTAGAACGTGCTCAGCTCATCCACATTCCAGGGGCCCTTATTCGTCCCAATGTCCGCCTTGGATTCGACCGGCAGAGGCAACCCGTTGAGTGACGCGATTGTCAGCTTTCCCGGGATCATTGATATCGGCACGGGAGTCCGAGGAAGTTTTACAGGCTTGTAGACAGGTTTCGCGGGTGTGAAGGGCGGAGCCATCGCCGTGGCCAAGGCAGGAGGGGAGGGTGAATCCCAGTTGATGTCGTCGTAGCGCATGGAGAGGTGGGCGCGTTTCGGGGAGGGTGCCGAGAAGCGGTTGTCGGCGACGAAGGGCGTTTGTAGCCGGTTGGTCTGGACGGGGAGCTCGAAGGGTAGTCTGGGGTCGAGTTCACATCGTAGAGGGACATGTAGCCCATGTCGTACTGAGTGAAGTCAGGGTGGATGGGTCCATTAGGAAATTCGGAGTACTGGGAATTATTGTAGTCGTTAATGTGGCCGTATGTGGGAATGGAGGCTTGATTTTGGGGGAGGAAGGGGGGGCCCGTGTTGGGGGGCCAGCACGGTGTCGACTTGCATGCTGGGGGCGGCGCTGGCCAGCGTCGCAAGAAGGTTGAGCGAGTCGTCCTGTCAACGTCATATCAATCACGGCCAACAGACGTTGCCGAAGCACGGCACCATGTTTGTGAGCCTTGAATGAACGGCGACGGGACCTTGAGGAAAGGTCTGGTGGTCGAGGATGCAGGCACAAAGAGCGAGGCCGGTGAGGAGGTGGCCCGCAAAATTTTCCGCTTGAGCTTCGCTTGCTGTCGCTTACAGTCGCTTACGCTCGCTTAATTCGCTAATTTATTTACAGCTGGGAAAGTTGCCAGCGAGTTAGAATTGAGCACCCTTATTTGTGACTGACAGACGGGTACCTTGTGTCACTACGGCAAAGTCCCACATTAGGACCCCTGACATTCGTCTGAGTTCAGACATGGTGCGTTTATTCTATTATTTCTGTCGTACTGGTGCTGAAGATAGATGTGGGCAGGTCTGCTGCGCGTCAAGTGGGCCGGCACAAGTACAGCGTGATTATTGAAGGCGCCATGCATCCGTGTCTCCTTCTTCCCCCTTCTCTGTTGGCGGACCCCGCATTGGGTGTATGGCGTCTTTCGAGCTTGCGGAAGCCCCCGGCCGGGGAACGAGGGGCGAGCTAGGGTATAGACGTGGATATCGCCATCGACGTGGGAAGACCGATCGCGATGTGGGAAAGATGGGATGGGATTCGCGCGACGAGGACGACCTCTCTGAGAGCAGGTCGAGCGCAAGGACGGATTGAAACGTACGCCGGCGAGCCCTACCCCGACCGCCCCTACACTCCGCTCATTGTATTCTACACGACAGCCCCCTCTTTCACCCCTCGCATCCCCTGCCCCGTACCTCGCCGTGGAAGGCACCCTTCTTCCCGCTGCCGCTGCGTCGGTTCTACTTATCCACACCGGGCCTGGCAGGAGCGGAGTGACTTGGAATTGGACTTCGGCATCGGGTGGGGTGTGCTTTCCCGTTAACTGAGGTTCGGGTCTGCATTTCTGCGCGCGTGAGAGAGAGATGGGGTGGGATGGATACCGGGATTGTGATGCGACTTGGGACGCCCGCTTCGTCCGTACCACATCTACGAGTTCGCGCTCCCCGTCTACGTCAGCCGGAAACATGATATAATTTGTTCTCCCGCCCATGCGACGCGCCCTCCGAGTCCAAATGTCGCCCCAAGTCGACGCTGATGCCCCCGCCGACAAGTTTGTCGCCCGGTGCAGCACGCCCTCGTCGCCACCATCTTCAGTAAAGAACTTCTTACCGTGGGCTCTGCTTCTGAAAAAATTCGGCCCCACGCCCAACTTCAGTTCAGCTTCGGCTTCGCGGTCTCGCTTGAGGAGGAGGAGGAGGCGAGTGTGCAGGCGGTGTGGTGCGGTGCATCCACATGTCCAACTATTTCTGGTGCGTCTATCCAATTATCTGTGTGGCGAGTATTCAGTGCTGATTATACTACAGATGTACCGGACCTGCTGCGTCCTCGGGGCCAGAACGAACGCGAGGAAGAGGAATCGCATCAGACGAAGTGCGGGTACGAGCACAACTACATACAAGCACGGGCGCACGAGGGGAAGGGCTGCAGGAGGGGAGAGGGCAGGCCTCCCGCCCCCAGCCCCAGCGTCGCCCATCGTACCCCTTACTTCACCCCTCCACCATCTTACCCCGACCCTTCCTCGTCCCCTACCCAGTCCTACCCCACGCAAGGCACGGAAGGACTGCGCCTCCCTCCCGCGACACCTCTCTGCTCTTCATTCGTCCCTACCCCCCCCTGCTGCTCACCGTCGCGCAACGCACCCCACCGCTGTCCATCATGCACGGAAGGCGCTGGCTGAGGACTGCGAGATCCCCCACCTCCTCCTCCGCCGCCTCCGAGCTGGCAGACGGCGGATCGCGGAGGGCGGATCGCGGGGCTGGGTATGGTGTAATGGCTCTCGGCGGCGAAGACTGCTCCGCTGGAGCGAGCTGGATGTGGCTGTGAGGAGGCCGATCGCGGTGTGAAGAAGACGGGATGGGATTCGGCCGCGCCTCCCGCCCACCCAGTTCAAGGACGGATTTAAACGCCCGCCGGCAGCCCGCCCCAACACCCCATTCGTTTATCGTATGCTACCCAATAACCCCTCCTTCGCATCCCCCACCGCACACCCTATCCCTCCCGTGGAAAGCGCCCTTCTTCCGCTGTGTCCCAGCTCCATCCACATCGGACTGGCGGCGGCCGACCCTGGCATTGCGCAGATCTGGGTGTGCACTCCGGTCGAGTCGGGCTTCGCGCAGTTCCGCGAGAGAGAGGGAGGTGGGGTGGATCTGGGGATGCGATTTGAGGCGACGGCGACCGATGAGCCGGAGGATGGATGGGATGGGATGGAATGCAGGGATCCGAGGCCCTCGCCGACGACTTTCTCCCTCCCCACTTCTCGCATTATTTTATGTACTTACATGACTATCATCTCCCCTATGCACACCCGCATCGACGATGTATCACCACCCCACCCGTATATACCACCCACACCCGGTCTCTCTTCAAAAGGATTGGGAGATGGATATCCTCAAGAGGGCGCTACAAGGCGGCAGGGAGCACGACTTTTCTGGGCGCAGTCCGGGTCCGTACGATGGTCCTCCGAGCGAAGAAACAATGGAGGACTTGAGTAGTGATGGAGACGACTAGGATTCTAGCGGCAACGGAGAGGATATCGAGGACGACGACAGTGGAAAACGAATGCCCACAAATTGCATAAATTGTAGTGTAGTGTGCGCATTGCTCTGCATGCTATCACAAATAGAAAATACTCACCAAACTCACGAAACGAACGGTGATTACTTGAAGTTTCTATCAACTTTGCTTTGAATAACGGATACTCGTCGGACGCCTTCAGGACCGGTATAGAAGTGGTTGTCACTTGCCAATCTCCTCCGAAGCAAACTGGTACCAGGAAGTGGCGTCGTACAAAAGATCTCCAATGAACCCGGGTGGTTTGAACTCAGCTAGGGAGGAGAAATGGTCCCGGCGGACGCACCTGGCGTCGAAATTGGCAAGTACAGTGCCAGCATTTCCAGCTCTCTGGATTTCGGTTCGATTCGTCTAGGTTCAACTCTGCCTACATCCATATGGAGACCACACTCGTTCTTGTATTAATTACCTCGATTCTGGGAAGCTGAAGCATCAGGCTTGTGAGTCTGAGAATGCTGTCAAGAGCTGGAGCCTGTGTCATGCGGGTGCGAGTCCTGAAACAGATGCTCCCCAGCGCATATTCAAGGCCTGGCACGACCGCTTCCCCAAAAGCATCCCGCACCTGCACTCGACAATTATCAAGCAATGCTGCCAATGCATGGACGAGATTGCGCTACGGGAAAGCGATAAAGTCATCAATGACCTTCGCTTGAAGGTTCGCTTGAAGGACTGTACCCTGGACTTCATACGAAACATCCTTGACCCTGGCAAACTGCCAGGAATCTACTGCGAGGATGCGCCATATACCTGGGACTTTCTCTCAATTCACGACTTCTCCCAATGAATACCGCCCAGTGTTTAGACGCCGGCACAGAGACTCTTTGCCTGCGAGACGAGGTGTCAGTATTCGGGTTCGATAACCAATCCTCAGTTACAGAAAATATCCAAGGTGCATCCGCATCTACGATGGAAATTACAACGATGAGTGTCTACTGCTGCATATCCCGCGAACGATACTTAGACGCCTGTCGCCTACGGCTTCCGAGAACTCGGTTCCGAACCGTCGCGTCACCAGCGTCACCTTCCCTCACCGGCCCCCAGGCCGCCGGATCCCTTAGGCGTACTAGGCCCGCACCATAGCTCAAGCAGCTCGAGCTCCAGCTGCCGCAGCTGCACCGCTGGAGGGGAGCCAGCACGCCACGTTCAGATTCAGGATGTTGTGCACAACCCTAGAACAACGCGTCGGCAACGCGTCGCGGCACGCCATGGCTGCGCAGAGACGGGAGGTGGGTAGGCGCTCAGCGCGCAGTGCGTCCGCTGCTCGAGCAGCACGAAGACCGCGTTGTGGAAACCCAGCTGCGTGCGGTCGAGGTGTGGACGATGACTTAGGATCGGATGGATGTACGGGTACGCGCGCCGGTCAGCGTGCTTGGAGCAGGGTAAAGCGAATCCCGCATGCTCGGCACACCGTCTGCGGCGTCCCGAAGACCCAGGCCGCCGCGTGCACGTCACCGAGCTGCAGCGCGAACGCACCTCCTCGAACACCGCGCCGTGCGGTCGAGATGCGGGATGGACGGATCCGGCGGACGGGCGAGCACGCCAAGCGAGTACGTTACTTATAAAGCGGCAGTGACCCGAACGAGCCGCTGCCCGCCGGCCCCGCCGCAGCGCAGGCGCACCTCCTCGACCCCACGTCGCCTCGAAAGCGCATCGTGGCATAATCCAGGTGCGGCAGCGCGCGGCGGGATGAGATGAGATGGGTAGCGAAAAGTCCGGTAGGCAGGACTGGATGCAGGTGGGCGCCGGTGTCCTGCGCGGTGTAGATGAGATGCACAGAAGGTGGAGAGAAGACAGTCGGTCGGTTGGTGTAGTCGAGTCCCAACCTAAGCTGCTTGCACCGATTCGATCGCTCAGCCCCGTCCCGCAAGATCTTCTCGGCAGCCACTTGGGGTGGGGTGCTGCTGCGCCGATGGACAGAACAGCATTAAAAAAACGCTCGCGTGTAGTGCGCGCGACGTTGGGAGGCAGGAAGAGCGTGAAGATGGATGGCAGAGGATGGCGCGCGATGGGCAGCGACGTATCCACGTCCCGCGCCCGGACACACGCCAGAACGCGACGGCCTCGACAGTACCCGGCTACGGGCTGGGGCAGTCGAGCCCCTCGTGCACGGCACAGCTCGACACAGCCCCGCTCGACTCAGCGTTCTTGATCTTCTTGAATCGAGGCAGACTCCCGATCACCTCAGAAGGGGGATGGGTAGGCGCTCGGCGAGCGCGCGGGGCGTCCCCTCCTCGAGCAGGACAAAGATCGCGCGACGACTCGAGACTCAGGACTCGGGGCCGGATGAATGGATGGATGGGTACGTCGTGTCGGCCCTAGCCACACACCACCCGCCCGTGTGTTGTCTCGAGGAGCCAAACCGCCGCGCGCGCACGTCCGCCGAGCTGCAGCGCGGGGTGGGTGCACCTCCTCGAACACCATGTGCGTCGTCGGGAAGCGCATCGGCATCGCCCTACTGTCGAGGTAGGCTGGGCAGCGCGCGGCGATGAACGGCGGGATGCGATGGATTATGGCGTAGGCGCCGGTTCAAGCGAGCGCGCTGCATGCACTGGAGGGCGTCGGCGGCGTGCGGGAGCTGCGGATACGAGGGTAAACTTGGATTGCGTCGGGGGAAGAGGAGATGCAGTCGTCGGGGGTGGAGGTGGAAGTGAGGGCGGGTATTGAGGCAGTCTCCTTGGGCTTGGGATGACGGTTGGCGACGACGAAGTACCACTGGGCTTGTGAACGAGGGTGTGGGCGGGACGAGCGAGGTTGTGGGTTGGGAGGAGGCCTCCCTCGTAAACGGACACGAACGGGGTCGCCCACAGTTAAGGCTGGCGTGGTGGGTGCAAGAGGCAGAACGCGCAGGTCTTCCTCCAACAGTACATCAGCGTAGGCTAGGAATATGTCTTTGTATGCCGGTGCCCGGCGAAAGTAAGGGGGAGCTCGCTAAATCTGTGCTGCCAGAGGCAGCTAGCAATCATGACCCAAACACCGTGCATTTCCACGTGATGCAAAATGATTGTAAGAGGCCGGCAAGCGGCGGGCACAAACAGCTGAGTTCTCTTATTAGAAAATTGGTCTCAGTCATTTGAATGTATGTTTTTGAGCCATTTTACTGCAATGTTACTGTTGTAGTGTGGACCTCGCATCCAGTCCAGATCAAGTCCAGATTAGGGCTGCCGCCCGTTACCGTGACGGCAACGGCCGTCGATTTGACGGCCGTTTTTCGCATCCCCAAACCTCTGACGGGACGGGACGGGCAACGGGACGGCCGTGGCGGCCGTGATTACCGGTAACGGGTTGAGTTCCAATTCAACTTGTGATTTTGACCCCCCATCTCGACTCACATATTGGTATAGAATGTCTTGCATGTCTTCAATTGACCAGTTACATGTTCAACCCTGCTGTTCTTCGGTCTTGGTGCAAGCTTCTGGTGTGTTGAACCTCGGCAATCATGTTCGGCCGTTGCCGATGATCACAACAATAGCCATGCAACACCGATTTCTGACCAACAGATCTGGTGGGAGGGAAATATATGAACTAAATGAGGCGGCTTTCCAAGCATTCAATTGTTCAAAATGGAAATTCCTGCTCAAATGGTCAGTTTAAAACCAGATTCAAATCACCCCGTCGAACAGCCGTCACGGCTGTTGTTTGACGGGCCGTAGAGGGGAGCTCCAAATCTCCGACGGGATGGGCACGGCACCCGTTCGACGGGTGCCGTCGAGCCGTCGCGACGGTAACGGGCGGCCAGCCCTAGTCCAGATGGGGACGAGTTGGTCTGAGGGACGTATTTGGTCGTGTGGGTTGTGTATTAATCCAAAGCCTGTAGCCAATCTCTTCAGTCTGAAGAGAACGGTTACAGGTGCGTAGTTTATTACATTCCTAATAAACTCAGTCTGAAGATAACGGTTACAGGTGATCCTGAACTCTTGACCTACAACAGTTACACCAGGAGCAGAGTGGTCCTGAAGACACTGCTCGTCGTCGATCTTCGGTCGACTCCTTGTGGCCCGAGACTTCTCCACGTCAGCTTGATTTCAAATTGTGTCCCGTTTTGACAGCATTCTTGGACACAGCAAGCTGTTTGTGAATTGGCACCCACCTGATCAATTGGGGTCGCAAGCTCCCCCAATCAACGGGTACAGCTTAATACAAGTCGCCTCAGAGTTTGAAAATTATGATGGCATGTCCTACGCACCTTCTAAAGCTCCCATTGAAGCCGTTTTTTTGCAGATGCAAATTTAGATCAATGTGAGGCGCTCTTTTTTTTTTTTTTTTTTTTTTCGTGGATTTTACCACAGGTATGGGTGACTTTCCATGAGCATAAATTAATTTCTGGGGAATATCTGGGGGTGCCAGCGATGCCATCATGACAATCTATACCTATAATCTAATTGCTTGGGCTTCCCATAACAAATAGCTGAGAATAAATCTGTCTAGATACATACTTCTTTGTTGATGCTGGCTAAACATCAACAATCAACACGTCTCGGTTCTTTTGACGCGTCCACCTTCATCAACAATGGTTCTCAATGTTACAATGACAACACGCCCGAGCGTCCACAAGTCGGTATGATGACAAGGGATTGGGTAATGCAAGGTATTAACTGTATCGTCAATAAAGTTGAATAAAACACTAGGAGAGGTACAGAATATCTACGACTAGGCTACGACTATATACTGTTCGTTTGTATCTAATCATTGTAACTATTGTCAAGTTCAACCGTGAGCTATACCTTCCTAATAAGTAATTGTGAGTAAAGTCTATGATCCGAGCATAAGGCTTCAGCGTGGTAAACGTTCGTAAGTAATGTTATGCTACTAGATATAAACTAAATGAAGTGTCTATGCATTGCTTCCATCTGTTAGACGTGTGTTCTTACCAAAAGCATGTCGTAGTCCGCAAGGCTATTAGTAACCTCCACATGTATATCATGTGTCCATGTAAATATAACTGTTCATGCGTATAGCATGTGTTCCTATTCGATCGTACCAACCGATTGTCAATCCGAATCTTCAGTGGCTTCCTCGATCATCCTTTGTCCTAATCTGGACGTGTGTGTAACGATTGTTGTTCCGTCTGCTGTTATACTCATGTTGAGTTATATTTATGTATCCTATGTGTATAGCATGTGTTCAACCAGACGATCATTGTATCCGATCGTTGATGTTCTTCGTCGAGTATTGTGAGGACTCCTCCTGGTGCCGTGGAACCAAGTGTATATCCTCATGTGTTCCTGTTGTCCTTCCACATATGCGTGGGGTTCTATTGTCCAGCCTTCGTCTGTCGTAACTCATGTCTGAGTTCGTACTGGCGATCAAAAGCCTTGATCCGTTGTCTGTGTCCGTACTCATGTTGTCTTGTTGGTACGCTTCCTTCTATATATATCTTCTTAAGCATCTATCGTCTTGATGCTTCTTCGATCGTGACTATCGAGTCTTGATCGGTGTTCGTGTGAGGTCTTGGCCTTAACTGCCTTAACCCCTAGTGTCTTCTGTCATTTAGCTTACAGCAGTGTTGTTCTGCATCCTGGTGTTCTTCCGTGATCCGGGATCTTATCTAGGCTTCGATATTCATTAAGCCCTTCTCTTGATCCGTTATCTAGGATCCTGTTTCGATCTCTTGATCTAGGGTTATCAACGTTCTTGATAACGCTTCCACATCTCATCTATATGCGCTTGTTATGCTGCGCTCTTAGATAGGCGTTGGAACGATAAGATTTGCATCGAATCGTGACACTCAATGCGTCATTTCCCTTGTCATACAACTTGAAAACATCGATGAGGACGAAGTTGCATCATGGTAGGAACTGCAATGGCGGTGATGGTACCTGGTACGAAACAAGGAGGAATTGAGG
Source organism: Mycena olivaceomarginata (assembly GCA_029378375.1). Lineage (NCBI taxonomy): Eukaryota > Fungi > Basidiomycota > Agaricomycetes > Agaricales > Mycenaceae > Mycena > Mycena olivaceomarginata. The sequence goes on along the minus strand of JARKIC010002700.1, from coordinate 126 downwards.
GAACCCATAACTTGTGATAGGCCGTCATCGCCATTGTCACCACGAGCCAATGGGTGAGGGTTGTTTGTGCAGACAAGGTGTGGTACGTGTGGTACAACAAGCTGCAGTAGAAGGTAGACAAAGTGA